>NEWO01000024.1:1602549-1668079 GCA_003013225.1 Phalaenopsis aphrodite | reverse complement strand
ATATATATATATATATATATATATATATATATATATATATATATATATATATATATATATATATATATATATATATGCTATTTTATTTATAGAGGATTTAATACGACATTAATATTACATTTTTACCATTATTGGGAGAGGGCATGTACCCTAATACTTCTGATATTTTACCAGCAATGACTTCTTGCTCAGTCCAGCATCACCGGATAAGCCTTAGTTGACCTGACTAGACAATTATAGCTAGAGTTGTTGAGCTCGGTCAGTAAGGTTCAGTTGGCTAATCCAGTCTAGTTGGCAATCTTCTCTCTGTTTAGGACTTTTTGGATCTCAGTTGGATGGTCGGAGATACTTTATCGAACCGGTTCCTCCATTGTGTGGGCTATATCGCGGGATGGGCTACTGCATCGAGCTACCTTTCCTACAGTTGACGGCCCGAAATAGTCTCTTGTCTCGTTTTAGGTCGAATGATTTGAACCCAGATCATTGAGTTGTTTCCTTGTTTGTTTTTTGGCTCGGTCAGTTTTGGCCGAGTTGACTTTGCTCATCTAGTTTGACGAGTCTCACGATCACTTTTCAGGCGATGTTGTCCTGTCTTC
Source organism: Phalaenopsis aphrodite (assembly GCA_003013225.1). Taxonomy (NCBI): domain Eukaryota; kingdom Viridiplantae; phylum Streptophyta; class Magnoliopsida; order Asparagales; family Orchidaceae; genus Phalaenopsis; species Phalaenopsis aphrodite. The sequence continues at coordinate 1,667,483 of NEWO01000024.1, read as the reverse complement.
CCGACTATTAGATCATTGTAAGATCAGCATAGACATCGATTACATTCTATATTTTCTCCTTCTGATTATTGTCTGAAAAAATAAGAAGTAAGAAAAGATAAAAGATAAATTTTAAATGTAGTTAAATTTAAATAAATGTCCACTATGTCTTTTATTATACTTGTACATATACTTATGAAAGTGTCGCCTATCTTATAAATTTGACCATTACAAATTGGAAAATTTACATTCTTACCCCTCAAATTACATGTATTTACATTCACATGTACAATACTTAAACTATAATTTTTACGTATAGGTCGCCTTTTTTACATATGGAAAGATGCATTCCATATGTTTTTAAAGTTAAAATAGTGATATTTTTGCTGCGATTTGAAAGATTTGGATGGTTAAATATGTAAATGAATAGAAAATGGATGGTAAATATGTAAAAGCCCGAGGAAAAAAAATATTTATGAAAATACCACTCGCTTCAAATGTATTTACATATCCGACACTCAAATTTTAATTTTACACGTAGCATGTGTATTTCACCTTTTCAAAATTAAAATAATGATATTATTAATGTAATATGAAGTAATTGGATGGTATAAATGTAAAAAAGTAATGCCTGTAGATGTTAGATGTGTAGATTCATAAGATTGGAGGGGTAAATATGTAAAATGGCACATGAAAAAGGAATCAGTCCACTTTGCTATGTCGATTTGCCGCAAACAGTTCCGAACAAGACAAAAAGAGGATCAAAGAAATTACAACTGAAAATTAAATATTTTTAAACCTAATACATTTTTATATTATATTTTTTGAGGTTTAATCTTATTTGGGGTTTTAAATATTGAAAGATTTACATACACACCACTCAATTTCCATGTATTTACATATCTATCTAAGCTTTAATTGTACATTTATGCACCTTACATGTGCATAAAAATGTGAATTTTATTGTTTAATAGCTAAAATAATGATATTTTCGATGTGACTTAAGGTTGGATCCCGGATTGTCTTTTGTGAACACGTCTTGAGAGTTAGAGTCGGTGGTGAAGAAGAGAGTAAAGTGAGACGAGAGTTCGTCTGGAAAGAACTGGGGAGAGTTCATTTATTCATATTTTTGTATACTATTTATAAGGGTGTATTTGTGCATTTATAGAAAGAATGAAAAAGTGATGGAGACCACACAGAAATGAGTGAATGGTTTTGGAAACCGTTCTTAATGTGATTAATGCTCTAATAAATTGTATTAGTTTCATTTTATATATGCATTACAATTTGAATTTTGATATGACAGTAATTGGTTGATCGATTCGCTAGAATGTGGCCGACTGAGGCGATCGACTGGGCAGCAACCTTGCCTTGTGTTTGGTCGACCAAGGCGCTCGATAGAATGACGATCTCGTCCGCTGTGACAAAAAATGGGCCAGTTGTCAAATAGTGATTAGGGGGTTTCTGCCTGAGCTTCAATCAGTCGGTTGGTCGATTGATAAGTCGATTTGTTTTGTCGAGCGAACCATGACTCACTTGTCGCTTTGGCTCAAATCTTGCATCTCATTTACCTTGTCAGTTCGTCGTTTCAGCTAAACACCCATATTCACAAGGTCTTAGGCGGGTCTTATTGTTGGCCGTGTGAGGCATCCGATGAGACTTGCTACTATGATGAATTACGCCTCACCCTTGACGGATATTTTCGCTAACGGGCGAGAGATCATCTCCAGAGCTTTGAGCTCAGCTCGCAAGTTGAGTCGGTGCTGGCTTGAGCCCAGCTCACGAGCCAGCTTGACTCACTTACGCCCCTAGTGAAGATTGCCAATGGGGAAAGGTTGCACAAATGAGTGGAAAAGTTCTCAAAGTGCAATTCTGAAATTTACCAAAACAAACTATAGAGCCATATTTCAATTTTGCTAAATGTATTTCTTTTTTTGGAAAAAAATTAAATACATGCCACACAAGTTTTATGAATTTACATATCATAAAATCATGCATGAAAAATGTGTATTTAACATGTAAGAAATTTTGTTCATAACAAGCTCCAACTAATAACTAAATTTAAATTTGTTCATCATTGTACTTGTTGAATTAGGATTTGTTCGTGAATCACACCAAAGGGATAGAACGATTGGAATCAGAAGGGAAAAACAAAGAGAGAGAGAAAGCAAGGAGAGAGTGAGAAAGGGTGCACAGGGATTTAGCCCTCATACGAGGTATTCACTGGTTCTTTGGCCCATTTTATTTCTAAGAATGGGAGGGTTACAGAAAGAAGGGGAGAGAGTTGTCTATACACGAGAGAGACTAAGAGAGAGGGGTCCAAAGACCACTAATACATGAAATGATCCTCCTATTTATAGATGATAGAATGACAAAAATGTGAAATTACAACGTTAACCATGATTAAAAGGATTATTACATGACATTCTGGTCTTTTGTTCGTTGCAGCCTAGTATTCGGTGGAGTTGGTTTTGGTCGGTTGGTCGGTCGGTCGGCTGGTCGTCTACTAGTGGTTGGTGGTCGGCCGATCAGCTAGTCGTCCACTGAAGAGTGTTAATCGGCGGTCGGTCGGTCATCCGTTAGAGACTGGTGCTCGGAGGGCTTGAACTTGTAGACATTTTTAGTCATTAAGTACCCATTTAAACTGAATTAAATTTTGATTCGATTGTTTTGATTTTCTTCTGTAAATATTTTTACTATTTGCTAATAATTTTTGTGGGGACAAAAAAATATATTATTGTAGCTCTTTATACAATTTCAATAAACCATCTTTTGTAAGAAAAGATTGACTTTTTTTGTTATTTTATTAATGAGAATATTTTCTCTAAATATAACTAATGTCTAAGTTGTTGCATCTGATTGGATAAGTAGGCATCTATCTTATTTCTGGACCATTTGATCTCCTCAAGATAAGTGCTCACACAATTTTTTATGCACAACAGTAATTATTTTTTTAAAACATGCAAACAGATATATATTTTTAAGATAAATAACTCATTTCTTATATATTTCTCAGAAAAAGAATATCAATTATCGTAAATTCGCTGAGATGGGCAAATTGGTAATTTTCATCCTTTCTATCCGTATAAAGTCGGGCAGCGCAGGCACGAACTTCCGATAGGAGTACAATGGCGCTCCGCAGAGCTCGAGCCCTTAACTTCCTCGATTTGGCTAAGCTCTATCCATCTTCATCCCATCTCCTCCGCTCCGCCGCCTTGCCGGATCAATCCTCCTCCCTCCCCTGCAAGATTATCCCCCGCCGGCCGATTTTTCGGCAGGCGATTCCTCCGGTAATTCGCATACCTCCGCCGATCGGAGCCGAACTCATCAACAAGATCCGGGAACTCGACGCCGATCGAATCCGTATAAACCTCATCTCGCAGCCACCGCCCTCCGACGTGACGAAGATGTTCATGGCTTCCCAGACGGAGGCTGTGAAATCTCGGCTGAGCGCGATTCCTCGGAGCGCCATTTCTTACTCCGAATTCCTCCGCACATGCAGGGAAGAAACAGAGGCCGACGAAATCGCAGCGGAGATCGCTCGCTCTCTCGAAGAATCAGGGGCTGTTATCGCCATGGGGAATCACGTCTTCCTCCGTCCCGGCGAGGTAAGAACACTACAACTAGCCCTAGCGACTATTTCAATTCAATTTTCCCGCCAAATTTCAAATTCCGATCAAGTTTCGTCTCTTCGATGCAGATGGTGAGAGATATCGGGAGGGTGATTGCACCCCCACCGCGCGCCAATTATGAACGGAGCATAAAGGAGCTGAAGGACATGGAGGAAAAGAAGGCGGAGATCGACAGGAAGGCCGCCGCCGGTGTGCGGCGGGAGCTCTGGTGCGGGCTAGGGTTTCTATTGCTTCAGACGCTGGGATTCTTCCGGCTTACATTCTGGGAGCTCTCCTGGGATGTAATGGAGCCGGTTTGCTTCTACGTAACTTCGAGCTATTTCATGGCGGGCTATAGCTTCTTCCTCAAGACATCCAAAGAGCCGTCTTTTGAAGGATTTTTTGAAATTCGATTTGCCGCGAAACAGGGGAGATTGTTGCGGGATTCAAATTTTGATTTGAGAAGGTTTAATGAGCTTAAACGGCAAGTCAGCTTCTTTCCACATCAGCGTGTGCTGTAGAGAAGGGATAGAGCAGAATCTACGGAGGGAGAATTCCAAAAAAGAAACTTTTGACGAGTTCATGTAAGACCGTTCAATCTGCATGGCAGAGCATGAATAATTATAAATTTAATTAACCATTTTGTTGCATCAGAGGTATTTCTGCAATTTAAGATTTTGAATGGGATTGCAATTGAATAAAGTTATATTTTTTTTGCTAAATGAAGCATAAAATTGTGTAATCCTCTTTGTTAAATGATATTTCTATTTATAGAGGATTTAGTATCTCTCAGTTGCCTTCTGGGCCCTGGCATCACGGTTAAGCTTTAGCTGGCTTGGCTTAACCACATCAACAAGAATTGTTGAGCTTGTTCGGTACGGTTCAGTCGGCTGATCCGAGCTGTTAAGAATTGGATCTTAGTTTAATGGTCGAAAATACTTTATGGAACTGGCTCCTCTATTATATGGGCTCTACTGCGGGATGAGCTATTGCATCGTGCTGGCTTTCCTAGAGTTGACGGCCTGGACTGTCTCTTGCCTCGTTTTCGGTCGAATGATTTATACTCAAAATCATTGAAATGCTTTCTTGCTCGTTCTTTGTCTCGATTGGTTTTGGTCGAGTTGACTTGACTCATTCTATTTGATAGGCCTCACGATCTCTTTGCTAAGAAAGCATCGATAAGGTTCTATACAAGATAAAAGATAAATTTTAAAAGTATTTATTTTTAAATAAATGTCAACCATGTCGATTCGCCGCAAACCCTAAAGCAGTTGCATCATTTTATTATATCTTTATTACATTTGTGCATATGAAAATATGGCCTACCTTATAAATTTGACCATTAGAAATTGGAAAAGGTAAAAATTTACCTTCTTACCACTCAATTTATATGCACTTACATTTACATGTATAATACTTAAACTATAGTTTGCACATATATGTCACCCTTTTTTTTATATATGGAGGAGATGCATTTTATCCATTTTTTAAAATTAAATAGTTATTTATACATATGAAGCTTAGATATTAGATATGTAAATTAATAGAAAATTGATGGTAAATATGTAAACGCCTGAAGAAAAAAATTAGAAAAGTCAACTTTTATAAATACTTAATCTTCAAATAAAATAAAAAAAACTTTAGGATCAGCGCATATTTAAAAAAAAAATGATTTACAAAAATACCACACTTAGAATTTATTTACATATCCAACACTCAAACTTTAATTTTCACACATACCACTTTATCATGCATGAAAAAATAGTGTATTTCACCCTTTCAAAATTAAAACAGTGATATTATTAATGTGATATTGTTAAGAAATTTAGGACGAAGAAAAACAGGGCTCGACACAAATCCAGAAGAACACGCGGAGATTTACGAGGTTCGGAAAAAATGACTACATCTTCGGGAGCAGAGCGGCGGCTTTCTTTTGGATTTGTGTCGATTCATGTTTTTCTTCCCCCTAAATTTGTAATATTTGCCGAACCTCGTAAATTTTTGTGTGTTCTTCTGGATTTGTGTTGATTCCTGTTTATTTTTTTCGTCTTAATTTCTCAACATTTGGTATTAGAGTCATATTTAATAGATATAAAGTAATTGGATAATATAAATGTAAAAAGTAACGCATATAGATGTTAGATATGTAGATTCATAAGATTAGAGTGGTAAATATGTAAAATGGCACATAAAAAAAAGGTAAAAAAGGTAACGGTCCACTTTGCTATGTCGATTTGCCGCAAGCAGTTTCTAACAAGACAAAAAGAGTATCAAAGAAATTACAACTGAAAATTAAATATATTTAAACCTAATAAATTATTATATTATATATTTTTATTAGGTATACCCTTATCACCCATCAAAAGTGGGCAGATTTACATCCATACCACAACTTCTATGTACCCCACCTAATTTAAATATGAAAAAGTGTATTTCACTCTTTTAAGTCTGATTATTTATTTTACACCCTTACATGTATTTACATATCTGACAACTAAGCTTTAATTGTACATGTATGTCATCTTACATGTGCATAAATACGTGTATTTTATTTTTTAATAGCTAAAAAAATGATGTTAGAGTTAGAGTCGAGTGAAGAAGAGAGTAAAGTGAATCAAGAGTTACTGTAGAGAGAACAGGAAGAGAGTCCTCTTATTCATATTTTTATCTCCTATTTATAAGGGTGTATTTTGTATAATTACAAAAAGAACGAATTAGTAATGAAAACTACATAGAAATGAGGGAATAGTTGGGGAAACCGTTTTTAAAATGATGAATGCTCTAATAAATTGTATGTATTTCATTTCATATTTGTATTACAATTTGAATTTTGATATGACGGTAGTTCGTTGATTGATTCACTAGAATGCGACCGACTGAGGTGATCGACTGGGTAGCGATCGTGTCTTGTGTTTGCTCGGCCTAGGTGTTCGGTCGAATGACGATCTCGTTCGTCGCGTAAAAAAGTTGGTCGGTTGTTCAATCGTGATCATGGGTTTTTGCCTGCGCATAAGTAGATCGGTTGGTCGACTGATGAGTCGATTTGTTTTGTCGGGTGAACTGTGACTCACTTGTCACTTTGACTCAAGTTTTACAGGGCTCACGTCTTATTTACCTGGTTTGTTCATTGCCCCAGCTGGATACCTCTATTTGTAAGGTCTTAGTTGGAGTTTGTCACTGACTGTGTGAGGTATCCATTGAGGCTTGCTGCTATGATGAATTACGCCTAGCTCTTAGCATATTTTGTCGCTATTGGGAGAGGGACAATCTCTAGAGCTTTAATTTATCTCGGGTTTAGAGGCGAGGTTTCACCTGTTTTGTGATAACTTGTCGATCGACTGTTTACTCTTAGGAAATTTTTTTTATATTTAGCCGTTCATTCCCTTTGATATTTATGCCGATAGGTCTAAAAATTTTCGGTTGTATGCATATAAAAAATAAAAATTTAGTAGTTAAAATGTGGATACATCAGAAATGGGTGGTATGCAGGTAAATGCCCCTTAACTATCAGTTGCTCAAAATCATTAACATAGAAATTACCAAGTCCGTGTCCGTATGTCCGAACACCAACGACGATCCGACTACACGAAATACACGACAACGAGACTGACTTGTGGGCTCTTTGAACCTGACTTAGTTCTGCTGATTTGTATTTGATTTGTTTATATTAATTTAAAAGCTAAAATTCAAATGAATAACTAATTTTTTATATAAAATTAAACATTTGATTTGCCCATAATCTTTCTCATAAAATTAATAAATAATTTAAATTTTTAAATAAATATTTGACTTTTAATATTCATTTAAGCTTCGAGATTTTTAAAAAGATATTCAAATTTTAAACGAATATGATCAAGCATTAATCGAGCAAATTCGAGTTGTTGAACGAGTGCTAACTCACCTTTAAATAATGAGAACAGCTTAAGACAATAGGAGATATTATCAAAGGCAATCTTTAATTAAATTTGGTTTTACTTTAAATTAATTATTAATTAATTAAATTAATTAATAATTAATTTAATTAATTTGGCTTACTTTAAATAATCTCTCTGGTTATCGAACCACCTCAGCTCTTTAAGATAAACTCATTTTTTTATAAATAATATTATCAATCCTGCTTCTTATAAAATATTTTTCTTTAATTTTCAGAAAAAAAAAACCTTTTTTTTTTTTTCCCTTCCAATTTTTCATATTTTTCTTTTTTTTTGGGATAATTTACATAAATACCATATAATTCTTATGTGTTTACATATCTACCGCCAAGATATTATTTTTACTTAAGAACTAGGGGTGTAAAGGCGCCGAACACGGGCTAGCCCACGCTCAGCTCGTGTTTGGCTCGTTTATATTTCGAGCTCAAAAAGTGTGTTCGTATTCGTGTTCGTGTTCGGCTCGTTTGCTTAGCGAGCCGAAAACGAGCCGTTCACGAACAAAGAGTCATTTCGACAACCCTAATCACGTAGCGATAAAAATGTTAAGGATTGAGTCAAGATTTAAAACATCATTTGAATCTATTTTAATAATTTCTATTCTATTTTCATCTTTAGTACTTTAATTGCTTATAAATCTTTATAGCCGTGTAGTCAATTAAATTTTAAAAAAATAATACGTATCAAAGATATATGTATAATTGATTAGTAGTATTTCAAGCCAAAACGAGACGAACACGAACGAACAAATATTTGTTTGTGTTGTTCGTGCTCGGCTCGTTAACTTAGCGAACGAGCCGAACACGAGTTGTTTGCAAGCAGTTTTGACAGCCCTATTAAGAACTTGTCTTTTTCCTGTAATTGTTTTGTATTTATATAATTGACCCCCTAAAGTTTCATATTTACATGCATAATAGTAGACATTTTTTTGTATAGATTTGTAAAAAGTTCTAAATATGAATATAGGAGATTAAGTGTGTTTGATATGTAAATACATAAGAATTGTGTGGTATGTCTGTAAATTTTCATGAGAAAATTAAGGGGCATTTACATTTACATACATGCCACAAGTTTTATCTATTTATATATATATCTAATAATTAAACTCTAATATTTACATACATGATGCTCGAATCTTTGTGTTGAGAAATTAGGGCCAAGAAAAACAAGAATCGACACATATTCATAAGGATAAACAGAGATTTACGAGGTGATGTCTACGTCCTCAGGAACAGAGCGGCAACTTTCTTTTCAATATTTAGAAAAGAATACAGAATACAAGAGTCAAAATCTCACATAGGGTTATAAACATTACATATATATAACTCTGCAGTACAATATATAATTATTTAAATTACCCTTGTACCAAACCGCGGGGTGTTGCCCCCGAACCCCCAACTCACATAATAAAACTCCTTTGATTTGCCAGATCATTCTGCCTCACTCCGCTCGTGAGCTCCGCTCCGCTCCAGCAAATTATAATAAGCCATACCTAACACCATGATATAACTGAAAGTCTTAGGTGAGCGTCCATTTACAGCTCATATCCTTGCAATATTTAAAGTAAAAACAGTCATTGTCCGCTCAGCTTCGTCTTTTCGCCGCAGAAGAAATTGTGGCTAAGCTTTAATGAGATGCAAAATTTTAATTACATCATTATTAAAAATCTTTGCATAAATAACTATTTTAATTACAAAAATCTTTTTTTTTATTTAGAATAAATTTAATTACATCATTATTAAAAATATTTATCATTCTATTACATAAATAACTATTTAAATTACAAAAATCTTTTTTTTTTTAATTTAGAATAAATAATCAGCATTGCAGGATATAGATGACAGATAATTAAAGCAGCTTGTGACAAGGTTGAAAGTGTCAATTACATATTTACCCTTATCAACTATGAGGGTAAATATGATATTTAATAAAATTTAAAAGAAACTTGCAAATAGAATAGGGAAAACAACTATAGTTTGCAGGTCATATAAGGGTAACAAGGAAAATTTACATGAATGCCACAATTCTCATGATTTGAGGGGTATGCATGTAAATATGAATGTTTAGGGGTTAGAAATGTAAATATATGAGAATTGTAGATGACTTTGAAATTATTTTATTTTTAGAGTCTGAGAACATTAAGAGAGAATGACTTTGGATAATGAAGGTTTAGTGGTTATATGGTTCACAATTAAAAGATAAGGATGCCATGTGAGCTTAATTATCTCTTCTTTCAAATTGTTATTCTTAATTGTAATTAATTATTTAATTAGCCAAATATGATTATCTGGGGAAGGCTAAATGGTGGGGAGATTTATATACATACCGCTTAATGCCCGTGTATTTACATATCTAACAGTTGAACTTCAATTTTTACATACATGTCGTCTTATCTATGCATGAAGATGTGTATTTTACGTTTTTAAAAGTTAGAATGATGGTATTATGGATGTAATATGAAAGATTTGGGTAGTATGAACTGAGAGGCTACTCGATAGTAGTTGTCATTAATGATGTGGATGGGACTTGTTTGGCTAGCTAGTAAGCCATTTGACAGTATGACTGACTTAATATGTTTCACTAAGGGTTTGTTATCATCCCCTAAGTACCCAAGCTCTCTCTCTCTCTCTCTCTCTGTCTCTCTCTCTCTCTCTCTATAGCACATCAAACTTTTATGCTAAGAAAAGCAAGTAAGAATCATAGATTTTTATTTAGAAATTATTGATGAAGTTAGGTTGAGAAAATCATAGATTTTCCATATATCTTTACATTGAGATATTCAATAAATCCTTTCCATCAAAATTCAAGGCTTTTGTATTAGATTCTTACAAAAGTTTCAGTAATATTTAATTTCTTATATATTTGCATTTACCTTATCTACTTTGAAGTGAATAAGTTGTTCCTTTTAGGTTCTATTTGGGGCAACTCAAGATTTTTAAAAAGTTATTGTGAGGCTATTGAAAAATAATCTGATGTTCAAAAAGCTACGGCAGCTATTACATTTTTTTTTAAAAAAAAAATTAGACCATAGTTAAAAAGCTGCCACAAAACCTAGCAAAATCAGTGGAAAAATGCATATTTAAGTGACACCTTTTTGAAAAGGCTGTCAAAATGTTGTTTACCTAAACAGACAAAATTGTGGTGCACCTAAATCTAGTATCTTTGTTCTACTTTTTAAATCTAAAAAGTTGATAGCTTTGTATTGGTTTATTATCATCCAAAATAAAGGTCATAGAAAGCTATGATTTTTATTCTATCTCTATTATGGCAAACCAAACAGTTACCATTTGAGATCCATTTATATTGCTCTTACCTTTATATTATACGAAGAAAGAACACTTTTAGGCATATAAAACCCGTGCAAAGAAGTTGTTTAAGCATCATTTTAAAGGTACCTACCCTATCCCAATTAGGAAAAATAGGAAGAATTTCATTTGAAGTCAAATATTGAGAAGGACAAAAGGATTTAAACGTAGGCAGATGAATGTGTATGAAGAGCATCCTGATAAAAAAGATTATAACAATAGAAAATCTCATTAAATTTTAGACCATGATGACCCTACTTAAAAAGCCTTTGAAATCATATATTATACTCATCGTAATAACATCTAAGATTCTATCTTGTGATGATTCTCCAAACCTCTTGGATGCAAGTCTTCTTTTAATGAGTTCATGTAATAGCTCAACACTTAACTCTTCAATATCTAAAATCCTTGAGGAGCTATCAAGCTCTTCTTTATACTGACACATAAGAATAATAAAACACTACAAAGCATTAAATATAAAGTTAATTAAAATCAAACACTTATGTCTTTAGAATGGAGGTTTAGAGCATCAAGAATTATAGGGAAATTTATTCCAACAGCAACAACAACAACAACAAAGCCTTAATCCCACTACTTGGGGTCGGCTACATGAATCTTTTTTCTCCATTGTCACATTTTCATTTAGGTTTAATTAATTAAGATCATTTTTTAAACAATAAGCCCAAGTTTTCCTAGGTTTACCTTTGTCTTTCTTAACATTAGTCGAATCTAAAACATCTACTCTCCTAATCGGATCATCAGATGGTCGACGTTTAATGTGACCAAACCATTTAAGATGACTTTCTCTAATTTTGTCTGTCACTGGAGCGACACCAACCCTATCATGTATATATTCATTTCGCATTATGTCTCTAAGTGTAAAGCCACTCATCCACCTAATCATTCTCATCTCGGCAACACTTAACTTAGTCTTATGCTTCTCTTTTAAAGGCCTACATTCAACGCCATAGAGCATTGCAGGTCTCACCACCATCTTATAAAATTTTCATTTCAGTCTAAGTGGTACTTTTCTATTACACAAAAGGCCTGAAGCAAGTTTCCACTTCAACCAACCAACCAACATGAATTCTACTATTAACATCCCCATCTATATCACCGTCGCTTTGAACAACAGACCCGAGATATCTAAATCATTCACACCTTTTAATAATTTGATCACCCAAATCTACACTTCTGTCACTAGAGCTACTACTACTAAAATTACATTCCATATATTCAGTTTTAGTTCTACTCGTATGAAGGTCTTTAGATTCCAATGTAGGCCTCCATAATTCAAGTTTTTTATGAGTTTTTTCTCTAATCATATACCAAGGTACATCCTCATGTAAATGTCCAATAAGACCATCTATAACTAAAGCAAAAAAGATATGGGCTTAAAGCCGATCCCCGATGTATTATTATTTGGAAATTTATTCCAAATAAGATAAATTTGAAGTTTATTTATATGCTTTTAAATCATGCTGATAAGAAAATAATATGAGGAAATAACAATCACACCCCTTTAAAAAAAATAAATTATAGAGATTTGGATCGGATGGGTCATGCCATGAGATGATTTCAATTAAAATATAAAAAAATTCCTTAATGATGGAACATGTAAATATCGATAATTTAACAACTAAAAAAGAAATTGTTTATGTTATGGCTAATTATGCTAATTATAACTTAAGAGTTAGCTTGAAATCATTTTTATGTCATATTTTTATTTATTTTTTTATTTTTAAATTATGTTGTTTGATATAATTTTACTATGTTTTAAATACTTTTAAAAATATCAAGCAAAATCAAAAGTCTTTTAATTTAAATCAAAATATAAATAAAATAAAATAAAAATAAAAAATACAAATTAAAAAATAAAAGTATTTTTTTATCAAACAAAATAAAAAATACTACTATTTTAATTAGAAAAAATTATCCAAGCATCATTTTAACAGAATTTTAATTTTTTTATTATTTTAGATTGTCCATTTGCGAGAGCTTTCAAAATACTTCACCCAATGAAACATAAATTAGTTCTCATGATTATGAAACCGTTGACAGGTTGCAGACATACCAACCAATTCCTACCTATTTACATGTCTAACATTTAAACTTTTTATATTTACACCTTGCAAATCTTTCATACCACACAAAAAAATACCATTATTTTATCTTTTAAAAATTGAAATACACCTTCCAATGCATTGGATAAGGCATCATATATGTAAAAACTAAAGCTTAGGCCCGTTTGGGGCAGCTTATAAGTGCGAGGACATTTTTTAAAAACGTCGCGGTACCATTTGGTTTGCGCATTTTGCCCGCTTATCTGAAAACACGGTTCTATTTTTACACTAAACACAAGCTACAAGTCAAACCCCACAATCAACCCGCGGGCCGCGTTTTAGGATAAATTGTTTATCCTGAAACTCACAAGCTGCCCCAAACACAACCTTAGTTGTTAGTTATGTAAATTCATAGTAATTAAATGGTATTTATGTAAAAGTTTTGGATCAGCTTGACACACATTAGAAGAAATGGGGATCACACAACATATTAAAGCTGAACCATCAATCATAAAAATCTCAGCTTTCATTAATATAATAAAGAAATGAGTTTAATAAAACATATCATCTTATCACACATTTATTTCAAAAAAAAAATGTAATCTATACATTTAACAAATTCAACCTTATAAATGTAAATATCATACAATTACATGATCACCTGACTGTGACCCCTACCTATCAAATTATCAAACCCTCTCTCCCCCATCACAGCTGGGAATGAATATTTTGAGTAAAATAATACAACAAAATTATTAAGGGAAAAAAAAAAGAACTGAAGGAATAGAATTTGTGGGGACTATTGGGATCTAAGAGGAAATTCAACAGCCAGCAGCTCTGAGGAAGTTGTCGAATGGGGAAGATGCAGGGAGTCTGAGGAACTGGGTTTGGTTCTGATACTCAGTGGAGCAGGTGAGTGCAGTTCCAGAAAGGATTGGTTTTGGGCATGTGTTTCGATTTTGCTCTATAAAAGGATTTCCATTCTGCAAATCAGGAAGTTTCATAGCATGGTTAATAAATAAGTAATGATACAAATTGAAGTATTGAATGAGAAAATTACTCTTCCATATACGTGTCAAAACGTTCCCCCTTGCGATTTATATGGGGTTATTTTAGTCCTAGGATTTGTAAAAATGTCAAATTATTTGTTGAACTCTTTTAATATGGGCTGAAATAGTTCATAATGAGGAGTGGGGAATATTTTATCCCCCATTAAAAGAGTCTGGAGATTAAATTGCTATTTTTATAGATTCTGGACTAAAATGGATGGCCACAAAGAGCTGGGGGACCATTTTTACATTTTGTTCAATTAAGTTGAAGAGTATAGATAACCTTTACGATGGCAGAACAAGGGCTTCAAATGAAAGAAAGTGAAGGGGGTTAAGCCAAGATTTAAGAGGACGAATGTTTTAAGGTATGCATAATTGCATGAGAAATTATATCATCATATCAGAATTCGACGCAATCTTCTTCAAAGTACACTTGCTATGTAAGTGAAGGTACAAAGTAAACTGGATTACAAGTAGAACTAAGAGGAGAGCAGAGGGGACAAAAATACAAACGAATAAGCTTGAATTTTTTTCTCATTGTGCCTTAGAAAAGTTCCATTTAAGGATAATTCTTATGGATATTGTGAAAAGTGCATATGGATTGCAAAAGGGTTGAAACTCAAAATAGTCCCCCGATTGTTTGGGTATGACCAATTTAGTCCAGAGTTTTGTATTGCTCCAATTTAGCACCCCAAATTTTAAAGATTGATCCCAAATGGATCTTCAAGGAGTCAGATGAGCTCAAATCTGTATAGTTGAGCGACTAATTTGGAAACACTTTAGCGTCATGATTTCTACACAATGAATCGATTGGGATAAATTTTTAATAATCAAAGGATTAAATTGAATCACTTCAAAACTTTAGGACTAAATTGATCACAATCGAGTACTGATTGCAAAACTAAATTGACATTCTATCATTGATGGGCAAGGAATTCGAGGTTTACATCAGATCCTTTGGACTTGAGCCGAAGAAATTGAGATGGGGATGGAGACTAAAAACCAAGAAAGCATTGTGCGAAAATTTTGGTCTCATAAAACAATAATCTATATGATGGACTTCAAAACCTTTAAACTGGCTTGAAAAACAAACAATACAAAATAACATACCGTTTGTAATTGGTTTGGATAAGATGAATGTTGCAGAATTGTATTATAATGGTCCTGAGAAACTTCTTGTCTTTGCTGGGATGCTACAAAAACAGAAAGCTTTTGTTGTTTACCCATCAGAAGGGCCTCACAGTGGTTAGCCATTTCCTTAAATGGTACATCAGGTGTTGTTGATACTGAAATTATTCCTGCTTGCCTAGCTGTCTCGATTACCTGCATTTTTCAACCTTAATAAGCTCAAGTCTTTCTGAAAGAGGCTGAATGAAACGTAGATTGGATTTAAAAAATTATATTGAATTATAATACTCTTTATTCCATCTTGTATACCAAAAAAAATTTAAAATAAAAATAAAACTACTTGGGTTGAGTGGAATCTTAAGCTTACAGAATCTAGTAGCTGATTAACACTCAAAAGGTTGGTATTCATGTAAAACTCCGGATTCGCATCTACAAAACTATCGGATGCTTCAGTAAAAAGGTCCTCTTCTAGGAAAACTGAAGAATTGACCTGAGACATACAAATGAAATTTCACTAAAATTCAAATTCTTGAATTGTAAAAAAGGTTAAATTATTGAAAATGCTTAGTCACAATACCTCTTTTTCAGATTTATGGTCTTTAGCATATTGTGCTAACTGCCCTGGAAGTGGTAGCCTCACAGACAGACTACCTAACGGACATAAATCATCCGGTGAGAAGTCTTTGAGTAGTTGAGCTCTCATCAAAGAAGACTCCGACTGCAAAATATGAGCAAGTCTATAAGAACACTTTCATATAATTGCAAGAATAAATCAAGAAATGAAACGAGAGAAGTGGCGTGAATTACACTAGATAAGTTCCCAAATTCATCAATAATTACAGCAACCATGGACTCTATAGAATGATTTTCAGCTAATATGGATGCAGAAAGGGCTTTGGAGGCATAAGCATCATCCTCTTTTGAACCATAAACTACTTGGGCGCTAGATTTAGGGACCACAGACTGCAATTTGCAATCTTCAACTAGAGAAAGAAATGGATCAACCTGGTACATGCATCGACATTTGTAATAGTTATAATTAGAATAATTAACAAAATTCATTTAAGGGAAATTTACATACCCAGTACACAATTCTTGTGTGTTTACATATCTCATACCTAAACTTTCATATTTGCACACATAGCTTTAAACTCTTTTTTCATACATAGGTTTAAACCACCAAAGTACTATGTACATAAATATGAAAGATTAGGGGTCAGATATGACAACACATAAGAATTGTGTGCTACGTATGTAAATTTCCCTTCATCTAAATGATAGAATAGCAAGGGTAAGTATTTGGAGTATTAATGTGCTTAAAATGCTCCAAGTTGTTCCCAATTAAACAAACGTTTTAATATCCTCAAATTTAGTGAAGGCAAGTTGAAAGTGTTATCATGATGCAAATAAAAGGCATAAGAAAGGTTTTCATATGAATTATAGTCTAAATAAAAAATAATTTCCAAATATTACGCAACTGTAATGTAAGCCTGCCATCCTTAAACTACTCCCAACGAGCAAAGCTTCCCGCACCTATAAAGTAACACATTCCTAAGAAATTTTTACATGGACATGCAATGAATATTATAAATTGATGTAGGATAACCTGGAAATACACTAAAAATTTTAATGGAGAAGATGAAAAAGAAAAAAAAGAAGAAGAACTAATATGCTAAATAAGCCTTATGCCTATATTAAAAGATAATCTCTCCTGACAGTCTTTGAGTATTACACTTTAATGAAGGATCAAAGTCTAAGAATAAATGAATTATAGTCTCTACATCCACAGTAAAAGTTTCTAAAAATACGATTGATCTTAGAAATTTTAATATCGTTAATAATAATAAAATGTTTCATTTTTACCATCGCATTAGTAAAAAGGAAGATGATGAGGCTTTAAAGAAAACCAATGGTGGAAAGTCTGCAGGACCTGAAGATATCCCAATTGAAGTGTGTCAATATAAAGGAGATTTGACAGTTTTTTGGCTTACTAAACTCTTTAATATTATTTTAAAAACTAAAAAGATGCTTAATGAGTGGAGGAAGATTATTTTGGCCCCAATTTTTAAAAATAAAGAGTATGCACAAGAGTGTGCAAATTATAGAGGAATTAAGTTGATGTGTCATACTTTAAAATTATGGGGGAGCGTGATTGAGCATAAGTTAAGACGTATTACCAAGATTTTTCATAATCAATTTAGATTTATGCTAGGCAGGTCTACTATGGAAGCTATACATTTATTAAAATTCTTGATGGAGAAGTTCAGAGAGAATAAGGAGAATCTACATATGAATTTTAGTGATTTAGAAAAAAATTACAATAAGGTTCCAAGAGGTATTCTTTGGAGAGTTCTTGGGAAGAAAGGTGTTAATATGACTTATATTCAAGTCATTAAAGATATGTATACTAGAGTTGTAACTTGTGTTTGAACAGAAGGAGGATTGACAAAATATTTTCCTATTTCAGTTGAATTACATCAGGTATCGGCTTTAAGCTCATATCTTTTTGGTTTAGTTATGGATGCTCTTACTGGGCATTTATAGGAGGATGTACCTTGGTGTATGTTTTTCACTGATGATATTGTTCTCGTGTATAAGTCTAGAGAGAAAGCACAGAAAAAACATGAATTATGGAGATCTACATTGGAGTCTAAAGGCCTTCGTTTGAGTAGAACTAAAACTGAATACATGAAATATAATTTTAATAGTGGTAGCTATAGAGACAAAGTTGTAACTATAGGTGATCAAATTATTAACAGGTGTGAACGCTTTAAATATCTCTGAGTCTATTTTTCAAAGTGATGGTGATATAGATGGGGATGTTATTAGTAGAATTCAAGTTGGTTGGTTGAACTGGATGAATGCTTCGGGCCTATTGTGTAATTAAAAAGTACCACGTAGACTGAAAAGAAAATTTTATAAGATGGTAGTCAGACCTGCAATGCTCTATGGCTTGAATGTTGGTCTTTAAAAGAGAAGCATAAAGCTAAGTTAAGTTTTGTTAAGATGAGAATGACTAGGTAGATGAGCGGCTTTACACCTAGAGAACATGCGAGAGAGTCGTCTTAGATGGTTTGGTCACATTAAACATCGACTATCTAATAATCTGATTAGGAGAGTAGATGTTTTATATTTGACTTATGTTAAGAAAAGCAGAGGTAGAACTAAAAAGACATGAGAATATTGTATAAAAAATGATCTTAATTTATTAGAATTAAATGAAAATATGACACTCAATCGGAAGCAATGGAGAAAAAGGATTCATGTAGCCGACCCCACTTAGTGGGATAAAACTTTGTTGTTGATTAAAACTCATACTCAATGCACACTCTAAAGCAAACAACCCCGCTTGTATAGTGAGGTCATAAGTCTCACATTCCACATATGATTCTCCTTACTTCAAAAACCTGAGTTGACAGGGCTTATCCGCATGACAAATATCCACACAATATATTTGAAATGATTGAAGTCAAAAAATATTTTAAATCTAGGTTGATCCATTTTAAACTTCATCATTTTAAGTTAGGAGAGTAGTTGTTTTAGATTTGACTTATGTTAAGAAAGGTAGAGGTAGACCTAAAAAGACTTGGGCATAGTGTATAAAAAATGATTTTAATTTATTAGAGTTAAATGAAAATATGACATTCAATAAGCCATATGGAGAAAAATGATTGATGTGGCCGACCACGCTTAGTGGGATAAAGGCTTGTTGTTATTATTATTGTTGTTGTCTTTCATCATATAGTCTAGCCAAGTTAATGGTCTAATAAAGAGTGATAAAATCAACAAAGTTATTGCTTTCTATTGGTATATAACCCTCAAAGCCTTTTATAAAAAAAAATTAGTAAAGAACACTCAAAACCATCACACTAGTAAAGTACAATGAGTTCAGTCTATGAACTTGGCCCCTAACATACCAAGATACAGTTGACAAAGCCTATAACACCATAAATTTTAAAACAACTTAAAACCATATATAAATTACAGAACTAATCCTCTACAAATAAGCAGAGTTAATAAGGTCCAAGAAGACAAACTAAAATAAATCAAATATCCTAATGATGAATATGTTGATAGTGAATTTAAATTTAAAGGGACTATATTTTTCAAAATACCCAAAATTCCTAAATTGATTCTTTGGGTTTTAAATCAATGTAAAAATACCAAAATTTCAAAAAAAAAAAAAACAAGCAAAATTCAAAATATTCAAGTGAAATTCATTGCTTAAAGCTAAGAACAAATACTCATCTACCATCCACAATAATTTATTTAGGCTGAAAATTTCAAAATTAATCTAAGCTTAGAAATAGACAATTTCAAAACCAATGTACTTTATGATCACTCTCAAATATCTCATACCATAAAAACAAGAAATGTGTTCTCTGATAGAACAATTTTTCCACAAAATGATACAACCAAAGATATGAATATGATTAGAGTATTTAATTGGATCGTTATTCATAAATTATTACCATTAAATTAACCAAGACTAGAACACATAAGCTCCCCAATGACCCAAATCCACTAAGTGATGAATTGTGAAGTGTATTAGATATGAAAAAAAAAATCTCTTGCTAATTAAAGTTAACTTAGAATTATTCCCTAAGACAAACATCATTTCCAGGTCTATAAGTTCTCTTTAAACAACCTCAACCATGGCTACTGATAAAGCTTTTTTAGTCAAGTTGGGTTGACCTTCTCTTCTAAGTAAACTAGAGCCCACAACAACTCCAAATGATTAAAACATCACATCTTTATCAGATTCATTATCATTCTTCGCAACATCTACTTTAGGTTGATTGTGATAAATTTTTCCAATCCTAAAATCAATTTTTTAGTACCATAAGCTAATTACTTGGTGCATATCCACTAGCCTTAATCAAAAGTACTATTTCATGGCCAGTAGAGATAATTAACCATAGGAGCTTGCACCGATGGAAAGCCTAGAATCAAATAATAAAATTCTCACAAAATAAGAGTGAAATCTCTGGATAATATCTTCTTTATAATGTTATCTGCCTTCTAAAAAATTTAAGAGTTAGTTCTGAATTTTAAAAGCAAATATATTTATCAAAGGGTGTTGGAGCAAAGAGAGAATGGATGATAAAACTGATAAGAAAGGATCACAGTACCTTCATTGTTCATGGGTGACAGTGTTTTAATAGTTATGTTAGTAATTTTGTTGCTCAACAGAAAGTAATTTTTCTTTAACGTGAGTAATTTTTTTTTTTAGTGAACTTTGAATGTTGATTCTCATATTCTATGAGAAGTAGTGATGCGAGACTTACCTGCCACAGCTGCGGTTGCACTGGAAGGGCTAGACCGGCCAGTCCAACCAGGAAATCTCTTCAGTCAACCGGCCGGTCCAACAGAGATGCCGCCCAAGATAGAGGATCCTCCCTTTCCAATTTTCTCGCCCACCTCCTTTTCCCCTTCTACTCTCATCCTATTCCATCCCTTGCCTTTTCTAGTTCCGGCCTATTCCATCCCTTCCCTTTTCTATTACTTCTTGTGTTTATCTACTATCACCTATTATATAAAGGCAACTTAGCTTGCTTAGAAGTTAAGTCTTGATTTGTATCTTATTTTCAGATTTCTACCTCCGGTGTTTCGATCTTCTGATGTTGTATTCGATGGCAAGAATGTGCTCCAGTTGTAACTCGTTAGAGGCGGTGACTATCTCTGCTTGTTCCTTCCCTTCCTGCTGCCACCTGCCATCCAACACCAGTCCAGCTGCCGCCGGCCACCTGGTGCACCTTCCCTATTGTTGTCTGTCATCTCCAGCAGCTGTCCTGCTGCCACCAACTCCTACAGCACCTTCCATGTTGTTGTTCATCAATTCCAGCACTTGTCCTGCTGCCACCACTCACTCCAGTACCCTCATTGTTGTTGTTCGCCGCCACCAACACCAGTCATGCTGCCGCCAGTCACCTTCAGCCTCTGTCCTGCTATCGTTAGCCACCTCCAGCCTATCTTGCCTGTCAAGCTTACCTCTAGGCCATCCATACCTGTTGCAACTCACCTCTACCCTTCCAACTACTACAACACCTCACCCCCAGCCCTCCAATCGCTGTCACGTCTTCCCAAACAGCTCCCACTTCTGCGTACCAGTCGGTGTCCTCTCCGTTGCTCCCTTCCTAGAGGGTAGTTTTTGGTTTGTATTATTTTATGTTGAAGAGTCATCATTGTAACCTTTGAATTTTGGTAATAAATATTTTCATTCTGTTGTGGTTTGGGTTAACTCCGATATCATTTGATATCTCCGCCGCTCTCTTCCTAGAGGGTCTTTTTTTGTTTGTGTTGTTTTATGATGAAGAGTCGTCATTGTAACCTTTGAATTTCAGAAATAAATATTTTCGTTCTATCGTAGTTTGGGTTAACTCCTGTATCAAGTAGTTTTGTTATTTAGGAAAAAATGCTCAATCGTTCTTGAAAAAGAGAGAAATATATATTTGGCAGTGAATTTCAAAGTGATCCCTAAAAAACATAATCCAAAACTAACTCTTATGTCGATTTCATGCCTAACAAACTTTCAATTTTACTAAAAAGGATACCGGAAAAGGCTTGAAAGACAAAAAAAAGATTAATAAAGGCAACAAGATATTCTCATGCTTGTAAGCAAAAATAGCCTATTCAAAAAGTTCTCAAATCTCACACTTGCTAACTTGGATAAACAAATTGCTCAAGTCTCCACATCCACAATTATCATTCACGGTACAATTATTTTTAAAGAACTCGGAAAACTCATTTATAAGTAGAAGGAACTAAATAATAGCAAACTAAGATGCTATTAATAAAATAACAAATTGCTAACAAATTTAACAAAATATAAAACACAAGAAAAACATTAATTATATAAAATAACTCCAACGTCCATGATAAAATAAAACTTCAGAATTTATGCCCACATTTTTAAGCGTGAAGCAAAATGAGCTGATGCGCCAACAACACTCTTTTTAATGATATGCAGTGTAAAGATGTTAAAAATATATTTATTTAAATGGTACAAAGAGCATTTCTCTGATCAGCTATATGTACTGTAGATCTTAACAGAGTTTTTCTAAAAAAAATGCAAATAATAGATGACAGAATTTAAAAAGTCATCTACAGAGAGAAGCATCAAAATACCATTTTTTCGCAGAGGGATGACTTGGCAATTGAAACAAGAGGAAATATATCAAAAGCCTTTGATGAAAACACAATCATCGCCGTTGCCAAAGAGAAAAGAGAACGCCGCCTTGAGGGAGGCAATGAAACTGGAAATGAAGAAGATAAATCATATAAAAAAACTGCTACAGAGCTGCTCGATCTAGGTAGATCAAACAATTAGAAATCATATGAAATGAAATGATAGAGATCTTATTACTAAGCTTTTCGAGTAATTTGTTAGTTGGTACTTTTGAACAACTAAATAAAGTCGAAAACCGTTAATTATTCTCCGTTAAATGAGTTCAAGAAAAATACAACGTAAACCTGGGTCCTCTTGGAATTAAAGTAGTCCATGGATCTCGAAATGCAAAAAGTTCATCGTAAGGGCTAATTTTTTTTGCTTCAATAAGAAAAGAAAGCATATTTTTCCTACTCATTGCATGCTAAAACTTGAATATTTGACAAATATTAAAACATTTTGATTGTGGGGAATTTACATGCACACCACACAATTCCTATGTATTTACATATCTAACACCTAAACATTACTTTTTACATCTATATCACCTAAATCTTTCATATCACAAATTTTTAAAAAGTGAAATGCACCCTTTTATGCATAGGTAAGGTGGCATATATGTAAAAATTGAAGTTTAGGCTTTAGATATGTAAATACATATGAATTGAGTGGTATGTATGTAAATCTACATTTAACTTTTCATGCCATAAAAAAGATATGGTAAGGTCGTTATGCAAGAAACTGCCAAATAGGTTCAGAACGTGATATATAATACCTTCTTGAAGGGCAGTGTTTCTTAAGGAAAATGCAAGTTGATAGCTTCGAATAAGAGTGTCCTGAAATGAGTTCTGCATGAGATTGAATGAGTTCCCCATCACTAATACACACTATACATCATTTTTGTAATAATAAGTGGATATACACATTCATGAAGCAAAAAGTGGGGGAAATAGATTGGCAATGCCAAGAAAAACATAGCATGGTTTTAGCAGATATGAAAAACTCTAACACTTCTACAAGCAAAGTCACCACCAAGTTTGCCAGTACCATCATTGGCAATTTTTTTCAGCTCGGCATGACATTATAGAAGGTTAAGAACTAAAAAGAACGAAGTGTAACGTCAAAAAATAGTCTCTTGACTATGTACATGGGATAAATTTAGTCCCCGAGTTTATAAAAGTGTCATTAGTCCAAACACATTTTTAATAGGTGCCGAAATAGTCTTTAGGAGTTATTTTAGCAAATATTAAAAGAGTCTGAGAACAAAATCCACACTTTTATATACTTTGAGATTAAAATGATGCCCTGCAAAGAGTGGAGGGACTGTTTTGACACTTTTCTCAAAGAATAAATCATTACATCAACTTGATTGGAGAGAATAAGAATACATAAATACCTTCGTACGAGAAAATATAAGTATCAGGCCATAAGTATTAGCAATCGCTTCATAGTTTTGTGGAGTATTTTCTGGACAAAGAGCTTGTGCCCATATGGATGACAGTAGAAGGGTGATCTGTTGACCACTCAACCTAAGCAACAGTGTGTCCTGAAGTTAATTCATGGAAATGAATTTAGTTTTGCTTCAAATGGAAAAGAAAAGTTCCAAACTTTAAGAAACTGGATTACAAACCAGTTCTTTCTCATCAGGTTTGCCCCGAGGATTGCGTTCTTCTGTTGAAGAAGACAAAAAAGGGTCTTCCTCCATTGCATAAGTACGATTATGAGTTAAATGAGGTTTGAAAACATTTGTGCTGTCATTACTAGTATCGCAACCATCATTGCTGTGGTTGATTTTATCAAGATCATCCATGGATGCATGATCTCGAAAGGGACGCATTTCACTTCTAAGCTTCTCAAAAAGAGCGGCTGAGGATGAAAAGGCAGACAACGTCCTCGAAAGTGTCACATGAAGATTATATGGCTTGGCTAGTTCTGAAGTAGGAGAAAGAGCAGGAGTTTGAACGGAAGATGGAAGGAGAACATCAGAAAAGATACGGTGTGCGCCAACTTGGGTTTCACGATCTGGATGAACCATTGCCAAGAGCAATTGATGAAATAATGCTTCTGGAAAAACCTGTAATATGGGTAAGTAGTGATATCAGAAAAAAAAAAAAAATGCAAGACCGGAACAGTATAGTATGTAAGTCAAGACAAAATTACCTTATTCTGATAGGAAATATTTGGTGCAGATGTAATTATTTCAGCTGTGCGATAAACAGCAGAAACAGTTGATCTAGCGACAGGCGCAGAAGTTGATAAATTTTCGAGTGCTACAGCCAACATGTCAAGAACAGGTCCAGCATCTCCAACCTAAAATTTTAAAAATATAATAAAGGCTTTATGAGAAATGCGATCAAATAGAATAATGGCCGTGTTAAATGTGAAAAGGGAAATAAAATGATATTCTGATAGTTTATGTACACCATGGATTTCAGATATTTAGCCCACTTTCATCTTCCTTTCACTTAAATTGCTCGCTCCTATACAGAACACTAGGCAGGTAAAAATCCACCAAGATAAAAGAAAACGGGTATTTACATGCATACCACCCAATTTCTATGTATTTACATATCTAACACCTAAACTTTTGCTTTATACCAGACAAAGCTTTCATATCACATAAAAACTACCACTACTTTGACTTTGAAAAAACAAAATACACCTTTTCATACGAGGTAAGATGGTATGTATGTAAAAATTGAAGCTTAGATGCCAGATACGTCAAAACATAAGAATTGAGTGGTATGTAAACCACAAGAAATAATAGCTCAAAAAAACTTATTCTATCATTAATTATTTGGGCTTATATAGAGCCTTATAACGTTTTTACAAATAAATCTCTAGACTTCTTCTATATTTTCTATTTACCAATAGAACCCTAAACTAGATACAAATCTTAACAAAATCTTCCTAAAAGATATTGTATTTCTTTATGCAGCAAAGCCTACTGTAAATTTTCTACAAAATATATCCACGATCTGTAAGTAAAAAAAATCTGTA
Organism: Phalaenopsis aphrodite; assembly: GCA_003013225.1. NCBI lineage: Eukaryota > Viridiplantae > Streptophyta > Magnoliopsida > Asparagales > Orchidaceae > Phalaenopsis > Phalaenopsis aphrodite. Next base: position 1,642,251 of record NEWO01000024.1, on the reverse strand, counting down.
TACCTTATTGGATAACTGAACAAGACATTCTTCAATAGCTTTTTGGAATTTGTTGTTCCATTTCAACATATCCTCGCTCAAACCTGATTTGTCAATTTCACACTGCATAATTCTTCGTAAATGTCGAACAAGATCAGTTATTGTGCTGATAATTGCCAGAGAAGTTTCAGCTTTTGATTGCCCAGCAAGACGAGTGGCGACATTGATCATCTTTAACTGCATTTCTAGCTGTTTCTGGACTGTTTTGTGATCAAGATGCTTGACCAGTATGGATAACAGCAAATGCGCATTTTGTCCTGGAACGAGGAAGAGGTATAAAAAATGCATGTTTAGATGAACAATATTTCCTTCAATGTAATTAACATTTTGCTAAAAGAACAATAAATAGCAGAGGAACACAAAATCAACTTGCCAGATTTTTCCATTATCCTTTGCAAATCAAGCAAGACTGAAAAAGCAATCCCGTTTGGAGGTGACCACAAATTACCGCTATCCAGATATCGAAAGATAGACTCCAAAACATGCCGTACAGTAGTTGCTTCCGTGGCTAGCATGGCCATGTTATGCACGCAAACCTTTGACCAAAACTTGGAGTTTTTGTATTCGTCTCTGTTCAAGAGAAAGTTAGTATGATCCTAAAGGACAGAAGGGGTGTAATTGAGTCAAGCCGGCTCAAGCTCGGCTCGATAACTAGCGCTTGAGCTGAGCTCGATAAGCTAACAAGCCAAGCTCAAGCCAGCCCCTAATTTACTTATTTGATTAGCTAGTGAGATGGCTTGTTTACAAAATGATTAATATAAAATGTTCAAATTATATTAAAATTCAAGACTTTTTCTTTAAATTTTTAAAAATAATTAAAAAAAATCATAATTTACACTTTATACTAAGTGATCTCTAATTATTTACCATCTAATTGCACATTCTATTTATCATTTTATTACAACACTAGTTTCAATTAATATTGTTGTCCCTCTTTCATAATAAACAAGCACAAGTATGAACTAGCTCAAATTCATACAATTAAGCTCGAGCTTGTACTCAATTAATTAATAGAACTCAAGATCAAGCCAAGGATGTCTCGAGCTCAACTCGTTTACACCCCTTGCTAGACTATCAATGTCAAAAGGAATTATCTCACGAAACAAAGCCGTACAATGTCAAACAAAGTTCTCCCTTGTCATTTATGAGGTTCTTCCAAGAGAGAAGCCTTGCATGTTCCCCAAGGATAGGAGACACGTGACCTTCCGCTTTGAGGACTTCTTTGACCCATTTGTTCTGTGTGCCTTGCTCGGTATCTTGAACATCTTCAGAACTTATATGAGTATTTCCATAATTTTCTAAGACAATGGTAACAATCTACAAATTAAAAATATTAATTAATATTGTCAAGTGAAATAAATATCTGGTGAAAAAAGCCCAATAACACAAAAATCATTCGAAGCAATGCTAGAAAGAAATAAGAAGAAAAATAGATAACTTACATTGTCGAATTCTCCAGAGACATGAGAGTATTCACCCATAAACCAAATCTGAATAAGATATAAGAAGAATCAATCGGGGCTTATAAATGGCTAAACACTATATCAACAAAAGGAAGAGCGAAAAACCAAATACACTTGACTAAAAAGGTAGATAAAATTACATATTACAGATAAAGTGACTGTAAAAGAGAATAATGTGAATTTCAAAACAAGCAAAAAGTTTCCCTACGTATAATATAATCATGCGTTATGTGTATACATGAAACAGAGTTCCACCAATTTTCAACCTAGGCGGGATGAAGTAAAGCATAAAAGTTTGCATAACATCATCAACACATCCTAAAACATTCGCTTGACTGTCATGCTTATCCATAATTCCAGGCTGAGTGTAGGAGGTACCAACCAAATTCTGAAGAATTAAAATGAACTGAGGCTAGAAACTGCACTAAATAAATATTCTTATAGAAATCACATTAATTACTACCACTAATTCTCTTCAGTGTCATCAAAGACATGCAGCATACAAGATTTCAATAAATTTCAAGAACATTTGAAGATTAAACAGATAGATGGAAATTTTCTAACATTTTGTCAAATGCATAACAAAATGATTATGATTTTTGATACGTAGAATCTTTCAACAACAACAACAACAACAAGCCTTTATCCCACTAAGTGGGATCGGCTACATGAATCTTTTTTCTCCATTGCATCCTATTGAGTGTCATATTTCATTTAATTCTAATAAATTGAGATAATTTTTTATACAATATGTTCAAGTCTTTTTAGGCCTACCTCTACCTTTTTTAACATAAGTCAAATCTAAAACACCTACTATCCTAACCGGATTATCAGATGGTCGGCATTTAATGTGACCAAATCATCTAAGCCAACTTTCTCTAATCTTATCCGCCGCGGGAGCCACACTAACCCTATCATGGATGTATTCATTTTATATTTTGTGTCTAAGTGTCAAGCCACTCATCCACCTAAGCATTCTCATCTCAGCAACACTTAACTTTGTTGCATTATTCTCTTTTAAAAGCCAACATTTTGTGTCATAGAGCATTGCAGGTCTGACCACCATCTTATAAAATTTTCCTTTCAGTCTAAGTGGTACTTTTTATCACATAATAGGCCCGATGCATTCCTCCACTTCAACCAACCAACTTGAAATGTGAAATGGCCTGAAATTATATAAAGAGTTTTTGAAGGTATCAGGAAGGATTTTTATGGCATTCATTGATGACACATATGGGTAAAACTATATACTTTTTGTGAGCTTATACATGTTGTTAGATCATTATACTTTTACATGCTTAATTAAATGATGAAAGACAATCCGCAAATAATTTTCACGCCATAGATGAAAATCGTTGGCGTGATCTTTAAGTTCAAAGGAAATAGAAGATGGTAAACAAATTCACACAAAATTAGAATTAAGAAGAAAATGATAATTGTATTTTATCCCAATTTAAGCTATATCTTCATTCCATTTTATACCATAAAAAAAGAGGGAAAAAAAAACTATTTTGCAACATACGTAGCTTAGTTTGACAAGCTTAGAAGGGAGGAACTACAAAAGAACTTTTTGGATGAAAATTGCTGAACTAATTATGGACTTTTCTATATCTATAAGATGAAAATCACCATTCTTCTACCATATTGGTTGATCAATGTGTGTGTGCACGCTTGTGTGTTTTATCTTTTCTAACCCCCTACTCATCGTCATTCTCCATGTGATGTTGATAAGATGTATATGTATGCATGATGCAATAAATGATATTGATTGATAAAATATATGGGTAAATTTAAACTTCTTAGTGGACCTTAATAAGTCATTTAACCATTTTGTTTTCTTTCATGTGCTTGAAGAATGGTTAAACTATTATGATATTTATTGAAACTTGATCAATAACTAATTTCGCTTAAAAAAATCATTTATTTGAACTTCTTGAAATAAACAAAACAAGGGAATGTTATATCATAGAATATTGAACATTCATTAGAAAAAAATTGAAAACTTTCTAAGTAATCCAAAGCACACGCTCGCGCGCACACACAGATATATATACATACATAAATACACACATATAAAAAAAATTGAATATTCTATTTGTACTCAAAAGCGCATCAATTAGCACTTAAAAGCGTGCACGCACACACAGATTTATATACATACATATTGATGCATGCTAGAAAATTTGTTGTTGTAGAGTAATGACATATCGTCTCAGCGTTGCACGAGGATTTAACACACTCAGATGAAAGGAAATCAATATGTGATGACACCAGAAGTTTTTATGTGGAAAACCCGTAAAAGGACCACGGGGCCTAGCCCATTTATAAAAATTCACTATAAGTTGACGATTACAAAGACCCCTTAACCCACAGACGAGAAAGGTTTACTAGATTTTCCAAGGAACAACGTCGATTAACAGCGTCTGGTTAATGGTGGTTGACGACGGTCGACGGAGGTCGACGGAGGTCGACAGAGGTCGGCGGTGGTCGCCGACGGTCGGTGGTGGTCAGCAGCAGGATGATGTTGGACTTAAGCTCCTTCTCAAAGCCTCAAGTTCTCTCTCAAGCATCTTCCTTCATGTGAGGGATGACACTCTATTTATAGTGTTCTGAGTGCAATTAATGCAGGAATATGAACTTTTTTTATCGAACGGTTTAGAGAGCTTCCCTCGATCGGATGATGTTTGATGGACATTTGAGTGCCTTAACGATGTCGGAATTAAGCAATCTTGGGCTCATTGGATTCATTTTGTCAAGATACTCGATTCAACTATGAACTCGTTAGACTAGACATCCATTTGACCTTACAAATACCTCCAAAAATTCTCTGAGAGTGGTTTAATGATTTGATTTGAGCTTGATCTAACTCGGATCAGACTAATTTTTATATCATTGGGTCTGTCTCATCGAGCCGGTCAGTTTAACTATAAGTTTACTGAAATCGGAGCTCTGGATGACTCTTAGTTGAAGTTTGAATATTTCTTGCTCAAATGGTTGTCGTGAGATCTGTGTCATGTCTCAAAATTCATACCAGATGATGAAAATTTGTTGATGGTGTATCACATATATATATATATATATAAGAAAATTGAATATCATATCAATGCTAAAAAGTGCTTGTGCGTGCGTACACACACACACACACGTGCTCTATTAGTACTCAAAAGGGTGTGTGCATACATACATACATGCAGACTCAGACACACGCACAAGCACACGCACAAGCATAGGCACCACAGGCACAGGCACGAGCCCGCACACACTTATATATATATATTGAAAAGTTAAGGGCAGATTTTATTGAAATAGAATGGATAAATAAAAGCTGTATGAGATGGCCCAATAGAGGCACCCTACCGATACAATACCAAGTACAGTACAACTCAACAAAAAATTACATATAAACTCAATAAAAATTTAAATTAAATTTAAAACATGCAGAAAACAAGTAGCTTGGGACGAGCCAGTTTAGTCATGCATCTTCCTCTAGTTTTAGGAGCGGGTCCATATAAGAAATTTTGAAGAGTCGTGTCATTGTCAGGAGTAACCAAAGTATCATCCATTGAGTTTCCAAGTTGGAGTGTGCTCTCAGCCTTCTTCTTCCGCCGAGAAGTGTAAACATGTCATTTTTCATCTGAAGACTAACTCATGTGATCATCGGTCTCATGTGATCCTCGGTTTGATTAGATATTAGAACCGCGGTAGAAGGAAAGACAATTTTTTCCATAGCGATAGGTTTCAGTGTATGTGAAGTGTGCATTGTCACCTCTGCACTTGATGCTTCCTGGATAGGAGCTGCAAGGCTATCCTGATTTTCGGTTCGAACATTATTCGTTGTAGTATGGTCAGGAGAAGGGATCCTAGGGGCAAACACCAACTCTTGTCTTATGATGATTCCCTCCTCAGATTGGTTGTCATCAAGTTTGTTAGGAGCGTGTCCAGGCACGTGGGGTGCACTAATAGAATGTTCTTGCTTTTTACCATTGGTTCTTAACTATGAGTGCAATCTGAAACATTTCTCCTGCGGGTGTCCAAACATGTTGTAGTGCTTGCAGTAGTAAGTTTTTTATTCCATAATAATTTTTTGACAATAACCATTGTGAGCAGAGCCAAATTAAATTTCTTCTACATCTGGTAGTGTAATATCTATTTCAATCAAAATTCTTGCAATTGAGGGTCTTAAGAAATGAAATATAATAAGTCTACCTGCAAAGGTTTTCCAATGATAATCCCAATTGCATATAAGATAAGTAGGTCAAAGAATTGAAGTTTGAGTTCAGGTAATGAGAACTAGATAGACGCAATTGGGGGTTCTTGACCAGGATCAAAATTAGGAGTTCATTCAAGTAATTTCATATGTTTGCCCACGATTGTTATGAATTTCTTTGAAAAAAACTTTGTGTGATCTTCTTCTATGTTCAGTTGTATCATGACATGTCTTCCGTCGAAATAACCCACCTGTCAATCTCCAACCAGTTTGAAATCTTCAAAAATCTTCCTGATAATTTCCGTCTTAGGGCAACATAATTGGAATTTTTCAACTAATGTAAATTTGTACTTTTCTGCACGAGTTGAAATTTCAGCGTCAGAGAAGAATATTGTTGGTTTGCTCTTCTTTTTCTCTAGTTTTTTTTATGAGATTGGAATCTTCATGTCCTGCAACAGAATTATGGTACATCTGCGGGAATATCAGATTATCTGCAAGGTGGAAAAGGGAGCTACATTTGTGAAACACTGTGACATAGGAGGGTTTGACGGGGTTATCATAGAGGAGGGCGGCAGCGTAGGAAAACCCTAAGACCATTAGCGTGTTTCACACAAGCACTGCAGCGATTGCCGCCTACAAAGGGTCTAGCAGAGCAGTCGAGCAGAACTTTGGCAGAGCAGTCGAGCAAAGCGCCGCAGACGACGCGTCTCCTCCGCAGACGATGCAGCAGACGAGCAGGCTCAAAGAAGCGCGAGCTCCTCCACCAGCCAGAGTCGATGACGAAGATAAGAGGAACAAAACGAGCGAAAAAACAGTCGTTTGTTTCGAGAGGGAGGGTTTGCCATGAGCGGAAACTCTAACAGAACGAAAACGAAGACCCATAAAGTCGTGGTAATTATAAGTGTATATATATATATAGTACAAAACTTACAAAGATTTAACATTTGTATCAAACATAATTTCAATGATCTATTTGGAAAGATTTAACCATAATACTATCAAAGGTCGTTGATCTAGGTTCAGTACTCAAAAAAGCATGTGCTTACATACATACAGATTATAGGCATACAAACATATAGGCATACAAACATATAGGCACACACAAAGGCACCGCACATACAAAGACAAACACACACCTGTGTGTGTGAGAGAGAGAGAGAGGGGAGGGGGAGGGGTGGTGGCGTAGCACAAAACTTACAAAGATTTAACATCTATATTAGACATAATTTCAATGATCAATTTTAAAAGATTTCTGTAAATTGAATTATTTACAACACTCCTAAAAGACAATGTCTAAAAATATTACCATTGCAGAAAGGGCCTGCAGCCCTGCAGCACGTAGACCTTCATCGCTTTCTTGAGCAAGCTGACAAAATTTTGGAACCATGCCTTCCAAGTTGAACATGTATGTACCATCAATCTGAAATTTAAGACAAGAAATTTGATCTCAGGCATAATATGTTAAAAGAGTAATTAAAAATTGAAGATTACAAGCTGCTCCTTTTTGTAAAAAGCTCAACTTACCACACTAAAGAGATTGGTGGATAACAAGAATGTAACCCCAATTAATGCATGGGAGATCAAAAAGTACTATCATTACAATAATTATAGAGAATAAGTATTATACAGTAATTTCAAAAATAAATTTTAAACAAATTGTTAGCATATGACTATATTAGACAGATAAGATTTTTAAATTGTTGCTATTTTCACAATATGTCAAATCAAAATTAGAATTAAATTAAATTGATTATTTTTATAAGCCATCATTAAATATTAAAATCTGTTTGAAAATATAATATTTTGAGCAATACTAAGTCATATTTTATTTTGATGTCGAGAATATTTAAATTTATTATCAAGAATAATTTAAACGGCTTAATATTAGGAAAGATAAAATTTCAATTTGAATATCCGTACTTAAAATAAATAATACTTTCTCCTCCCCTTAAAAGAATAAAAAAATTTTAAATGTTAAGGGGTTCTATTTAGATATGAAGCTCTCTCCTTGTGGTTTAAAAAACTTGAAATAAAATATTTTCTCTTCCGGTGGCTTATTACATAATATATTGATACTTGAAAAGATAAGGTATACCTGACAATTTACAAAGTAAAAAAGGGTTTGGCATCCAACTATGCGCATTTCATCCTGCCTTGGTTGGTCCAACAGAGTTTCTATGATGATTAGAAAGCTGCTCGCAAACAGTGGCCTGAAGTATTGTTTCAATATAATTAATTAATTTGACATTAAACATTTTGCATCTGAATGATGGCAAAATAAAAAACATATTACTGGCTTTATCCCAACTATCTTAAGTGGGAGTTATCTAATGGCTTCAATGTTTGCTGACATTTTTGTGTGAATTAAAAAAATGGTACAAAAAGTTTACATCATTTTGGGAAAGTAGATACGACCAATAAAATTGTACAAATTATGAACAAATGTTTTCCTGAAACACTAACCATTCGCGAATTCTTGTCAAAATAATTAAGCCAAAACAAATTGTAGTCCGCCAACTTTAACTTGGACAAGAAATCATCTCTTTTCATACAAAATTCATTATAAACAACAATGTAAGGATTGGTCAAATAGAAATTCTGCAAAAATTTTTGAGATAACATGAAATCATAAGACATCAGGATGCATGCAGTAAAATGTAAACCTTACTAGTAATAGGTTTTGCCAAATCCCAGTCACACGCTACATAGATAAAAATAATATGGATAGCTATTCAGCAAATAGAAAGCCTAAGCCTCACACTAGTACAAGGAGAAACCTTTCCCAAAAATTGACATAACACGTACACCATTCTCTAAGAATTTACATCCAACCAGTACACATGAATTTAAAAGTTTTCAACAATCTGATGAAATTTTTTGTATATCTTGGTGGTCCTATTATGATCGCAAAAAACCCAAAATTAGCAGTCACACAGAATACCATAATTTGGCTGAAAACAATATGTCCAGATTTCAGCAGAAGCGCAAAAGCAAAAAGTTTCCAATTTCAAATATACTACAAAATGAGCAAGTTTCTCCCCCTTCTGCAGCGCCAAAATCACATCCAGCAGATTCCAGATTGTATTAAAAAAAAAACTACTGATTTCCAGCTACAATAAAAACCCACGCTGCTTCCTCCAAGTGTTAACAGTAGAAAAGAAAAGCATAAAAAGAAAAAAATTTGGTCTAGAGGCCATTGATGAACGTATTGGGACTTAAGTGACAGTGTGTTCAGGTACACATATTTTACTATTCATGCTGGAAACTATTCTAATCTTGTTAATTTCAGTTAAAAAATTTTAAGGTTAGTCATCAAGTGTCGAACAACCTTTTAGTTCATGCAATACATTCAGCACATACAGAACAAACATCCTCTACACTGGCTAACATACTAAATTGCTATCTAAATCACTCCCTCTCATGCCTATGTAATCATTCAGGGGCATTTACATACATACCACCCATTCCTATGTATTTACATATCTAACACTTAAACTTAATTTTTTACATCTATACCACCTGAATCTTTCATATCACATAAAAAAAACCACTATTTTGAATTTTAAAAAGTTAGATACAGCTTTTTCATACATAGCTAAGGTGGCATATATGTAAAAGCTGAAGTTTAGGTGTTAGATATGTAAATACATAGGAATTTAGTGTAATGCATGTAAATTTTCCATTCATTTATTTATCTTGCCTCTGTCTATTCAATTAATAACAAGCACCCTTCCATTCCCACGGTTAACTAGAGCCTGCCCATTCCCCCCAATCACCAAAAAAGGACGATTAACACATATACTTCTACTACCAAATGAACAAAAGGAAGTCCAGTTGAAAGGGAAAAGAAGCCATTATTTTTTTCCATTATATTTTTTTCACTTCACTTTCATCATACTAGCATTTTGGAAGGATAAACCAAGTCACGAGTGTTATTTCTTCAAAGACCATTTTCTTTATTAGGGTTGAGAGTTCGTAAAATTACTCATTCCAGTAATGCTGATCTTCTAAGTAATATCTCTGAGAAAATTTCTTAAATTCAAAAAATTTAATTCGATATACAGTTATCATAAGCAATTGAAAATCAGTGACAGTAAATAAAGCATTTCTGTTAAGACCTACTGCTTAGCATGTGATCATTTAATCTAAAAGCCAACAAATTATACGAAAACTTTACATCTATTTGAGAAAATGAATATTTATCAAACTGGAATCATAACTGAAGCTATTTTCTATGAACTCTGAACACATTTATGCCAAGGAGGGTGAACCTTAAATAGAATCATAGAAGTTAAGTAGTCTTTAATATATTTTGGAGATCCCTTGTTCTAATAATAGAAATAGCATCTTTGAAAATGCATGTTGAGAATGTATACATCAATCCCTCTCCAATCCTATATTTGTGGGAGTTCCATACGCCAGGAAATCCCTTTTCTTAACACACACATTTATGATAAGTTTTGTAAAAAATTATATATATTTATTGGATGTAACCCACATCAAAGTTCACTTAGTTATCTTTCGGACTGATTGATCTCTTGATCAATCATAAAGAAACAATAACAAGAGATTCTAATATGGCTTTATCTTGTTTCGCAAGAGAGAAATTTTTTGCACTTCACCTAAAAACTAAAACTTCTTAATCTATGTAATTTTTTTTAGATTTGCTTTATGAATCCTCCCTTCTTCACTCATTCTGTTGGGTGCTACATGTGGGTTAACTTTTTTCCGCAAAAACATTGCATGCCCTTTAGGTAGATTTTAATCATTCTAAAGCAAAAAATGCTTGATCATAGAACATTGAGAAGAGGTAAACAAAACACTCCAATGACCATTTTAGCTATTATACAGTAATAAGGTTTCCAACATTTCGCATGCCATTTCTGCATTCTATGAATTGTCTGTTTCCAAATAAATTATTCTTAAATCTTATTTACAAAATGAATGAAATTTGTACCTAGGAAATTGTAAGAAAACTGTGGAATTGCTAATGACAACAGAATCCATTTGGAAAAGCAGTAGTGGTACACAAAGCACAATTTTGAGCAAGTAATGGACATAGCTGAAGATAAAAGTCTATTGAGTACCTAGTAAACCCAGAAATACACATAAAGGTGACCAAGACGAATTTAAAAGGAAAGAAGAGCTTACATTTGATCCTTACAGAAAACTAATAGTTTATGATAAATGCGCATGATTATCTTTACAGAGCCAAACTCCTCAGACCTCAATTCCTTGTAGCATCTTTGCTCCAAATAAGTTGTTATCTGAATTTTTTTAGAAAATAGAAGAAAATGGTTATAATGAAATGTATGCAGTATGATTTATTTCAGAATTTTTAGTTTTATAAACCGCTTAATTGTTGAAAAAGAATAGATCATTCAAAAGAAAAACATAAACAATAGCAGCAGAAGGAATAACAGAAAACGATGTTGTGATGAGCTCCAATAATTTAAAGAAGCTGCACAAAGAACAGCAAAGATAGTGACCAATTTTGCTCTACTTCAATTGTTATTACTGCTATTACTGAGATCATCAGCATTGGTATTAGTACGGAAAGAACTTTAATATAATGCAAATTAATTTAGTTTGTTAGTGTATAACCCCTCCACTACAAAAGCATTTTCTTTCCAACTTCTTAAAAGTTTAACTTAGAAAAGGACACAATACTATTTAAAAAAACATTTGCCAAGTATCCAATGCCTCTACCCCAACATTCTCAAACATACAAAATATTTCTCGTTTCGCGAGATAAGTTATGTATAATAAATCACGGAAAATAATTGCTGAACATAAGAAATTACTGTAGCTTAGTTACATAAAATAGCATCATAATGTCAAAGGCAAAAGTTTTTGTGCTTAAAAATAAACAATTGTGAGTCATGAACAATAATGCTATAATCAAAATACCAAAATAAAAGAGATAAGGAACCCAGATAAGCTATCAAAGCTAGGCAACTAAAATTTATGATCCGTTGGAAGTAAAAATAAAACATACTGAAATTACCTTTGGAATGCGGAGTGGATTTTTTGAAGCATATTCACACAGTTTAGAAATTTTCCTATCATTAGGTTCTTCATCCTGAAAGAAAGCATATAAACAATTTTTATACCATGATTAAAAAAAAAAGATTATGTTAAGACAAAATATTTAAATTTAAGCTGCAGAAAACAAAAGCACAAAGCTTTTCTCATAACCTCATTTATTTAATAAAGTTGACCTAAATCATGAAAGAAAAACATGCTGTATAATCCAATAAGATTTCATAAGAATTAGATAGCCATCTGAATTCACTAAATAACATCTAAAGCTTCTAGAAGCTATTGATATTTCTATGCAGAAGCATAAGCCCATCCAGGTAAACACGTTTACAAGTCCTTTGAACACAAAAAATAGAATATCCATCCTTTTTTTATTTGGGAAATTTGCATCCATAGACATAATTCATATGCATTTACATATCTCACACCTAAACTTTCATAAATACATATCGGCACTTTCATGCTTTAAACCTATACATGAAAAGATGTATTTCACTTTTAAAAAGTGATACTCGCATTATTTTTTATGTAATATAATGAATTGAGTGCTATGTGTGTAAATATGAAAGTTTAGGTGTGATATATATAAATACATAAGAATTGAGCGCTATGTAGGTAAATGTCCCCTTTTCCTTGTTCCACACTTTATTGGCTATAGAAATGCGTCAATAATATGAAAACAACTGAAATCTGACGTGATTGAAGACTTAAATGTTCACAAACATTGTCTAACAAGTCGTCGTTGACAAGAAATTTAATTCCGTAAGGTTTAGTCAAAGTAATCTCAAAGAACTTTAATCCTAGGCATACCATTGCTTGATTAAAATTCACTGTTAGCAATCTAAAGTTCAAAGTTGTAAGTTCAGTGCTAAATAGAATTATGGGATTTAGTTAGGAGTGATTTAAAAAATGACAAAAAAGCATGAGGCAAATCATTTGCCAATTATACTTTTCTATTAGCAAATCCAAAGTTATTGGGTGGTTTGGGAATCTTAGAAGATGACAAACACGCATAACCTTAGGTTTGAGCACGAGAAATAATAAGTTTAGTCCCACATTTGATGTTTAAAAAATAAATTGACAAAGAAATACTACGTGCTTAAATTGGCGAAGAAATTCCGTGGTTAGATTCACGCATAGCAAAACAAGATTTAAACAAGATGTTATGAGCATTAAGTGTAGAAATTAAGAACAGAATACCAGGCACTGCATCCTAACCTTGGATTTAGGGAAAATATCAGCTAATAGCTTCTTGTACCGCTTCACTGGCTGCCGTGAACTTGTCCTCAATGAAGGACAAAAGACGCAGAGCTTCTCACATGCAGGATAGACGTTCCTTGAGAAAAATCCCATCGTCACAAGCATCAAATAAAACAAACTTTCAACACGAAGTTCGAAGATCTCCAGAACAACCTACATTGCATTAAAAGTAGATAAGGCTTTCCCCTTTTTTAATTTTTTGATATTCCCGTCATCTAATCAGATTTGAAACCAAAAAAAAACAAAACAAAGCGTTGCCCATCCAGAAATTTAATCTAGAATTTTCTCCGTATTCTTCCAGATATCATTAGAATACAAAAAAAAAATGGTTTAACTCGCAGCACTCTACCCGTGCGTAACTGTACAAATATGAACCAAATCATTACTGGATACAAAACTATTTGTAACCCATACAACACACACCAATTACATTTAAAGCAATTCAAAAACATATATCTCAAGTTTCAATTTCTCATACTTCTTCAAGCGAGGAAACTGAAAGATTCAAAGATAATTAGCTTAATCAAATCACGATCTCAATTATCAGTCACTTAGAAAACACAAAATAACCGCTAAAATCAGATTCACAGCAGATATCTTCGAATCCAAAAAACAAAACGCAGAACAACGCACCAATTCAATTTTCCTCCCACAGATAACACAATCACCCGAACAATCAAAAGCTCGAACGGGAACGATCAAAAGTTTAAGGCTGAATTGCTCCGACTGGAAAGACCTCCGGGATAAGATCGGATCACAGAATGCAACTGCAGAGGAGAGGGATCAGATTGCCGGATTACTTCCCTCTCGTAACCCGAGTCTCCTCTCCCCTTGTCGCCTTCTCCGTTCCCGCAAACCCGAGAGAGGAGACGCATTAAAATGTGGAAATTTTAAAATAAATTTTAAATTTTCCGGCTGAAGCCGTGTTGGCTGCCGGCTTTACATAATTGCATTTTGCCCCTCGCAATTTTCTATTATGCTGACAAACAACACAAATAAAACCTTGTTCTGTGCTCCAGTAATACATTTTCATGGCGTGCAATCATAAGAGAGGTTGTAAATATACTTAGATATGATGGACTTATTTGAAAAAAAATGCAATTCTTCTTGAAGGCAAGGCCATGTGTCGTCCAGCATTGGCCTGCCGGCGAGGTTAACCGTTACGGTTGGGATTAATTGGAGAAGGCTGCTAACAAATTCGTTATATGAGAATTACGAGCAATTTGTTCCAAACATTTACATACCTAACATACAATTGTTTTATATTTATATATCTCATATTTAGTTTTCATATTTACATACTGCCTAATCCGAAATTGTCCGGAAAATATGTGGAAGGAATAGAAGGCTCTTTCATGAGGCAATTAAGAGAGAGAGAGAGAGAGAGTGTGTGTGTGTGTGTGAAAGATGAGTGGTAGACCACCCAAAAAAAAATCTCATTTATTCATATTATGGATACCTATTTATAAACCTAACTCCCAACATTATGAAAATACATGTCCGCCCCTAATCATTAAGCTCTCAGGGCATATTTTTTTTGTAATTTACAATATTATTTGCATATGATATAGCTTGTGACTCATTTGATTGAAAAATGTCGTTGATCTTTTGACCGATCTGAGTTCGATTGATTTATGGCACCGATGAGTGCTCCTCATCGTCGTTCTGCAAGTTGATGACTATCTTGAAGGACTTTTGTTTGTCGTCTTCTGTCATTCGCTTAAGCGAGGGATTTTTGTAGCCGCTTGTGTGGAAATAATAGATTATTGCTTCATCCGATCGGTCATACTTACTTCCTGGATCGTCATTTTGTTTTGAGATTCATGTAGACACATTTTTATGTACACATATTTAGTTTTCTGATTTTTTTGCTCCTCGGAAGCTACTTAGCACACGATGACAAGAAAATTTTTTGATCACGTGTACATGAATAAATAAATAAATGATATTATTGCGCAACAATGGACTTTGATGGATTTCCTCGCCTCGAGCATTATAAAATAGGGTTTGGGGCAAGGGAAATATGTACCGCTTCAGCTCTTTTAGATTTCTTTGTTATGTGTCCTCCTCTATATTTGCTCTCTGCTGTGTTTGGTGAAGGAGTCTCGCTTTTTTGTGAGAGTGTCTTTCTTAAAGCTATGAGCGACATGCGAGTGCAGACTTGTGAGTTAGACGTCAAGCGTGAACCTTCGCGTTAAGCATCTACGAAAGGAGTGGATAGGAAGAGAGTCGCCTTCAAGCGCAGAGTTGACGATCAAGATATTCGATCTGTCTCTTTTGGTTTCTTAGCAAACACTCCTCTTGAGAGGGTTGTGGGTCGTACGGACGACTCTCCTACGGGTCGCTCACCTATGGTGATTATCTCACCCATGGGAGTGAGGCTATTGTCTTAGGCGGCTATGGGGTTGTGATAACTCAGAGAAGTGTTGGTTGTCAATTCTTTGTCGGCAGATACTGACATGGGCTAAAAGACGATGTGGAGGCGGCGGATCAAGTTTCGGTCCAAACAGCGCTTGCGGCACAAGTCGTTGCGGGAGAAGCATGGCGGGACTCAGCGCACTGGAGCAAGTTGAGCAAGATGTTGGAGGAACGGGTGTTGGGCTCAAGGCGACATCGACGAGACCCTTCCCAGAGCTATGATGTTGGTGGGGGGGGGGGGGGTGGTGTTGCATGTTTATGGACTTCGTACTCTAACGTTTTGTTGAGATGATGAGGAGGTGATCGGAGGGTCCTAATGGATGTGTTGAACTATGAGAAGCTACGAAAGAATGAAATATAGTATCGTGTCATTCCAATGAATATCCTGCACAAGTGACATCAAAATTTGATGCCAACATGTGATAAAGTGTTATGTTTCACATATACATCTCTAGTCCTATTTCTTATACAAACTAAAAATTCAAAATTAAGGTATGAGTCGCAAGTGCTTCGCACATTATTCTTATCTCACAATTCTACACACCAGATGCTATGGTACCCCATGCCATATTTTATTTCTGATATCAACTCAGTCTAAGGACTCTATACAGATACATATCAGAAGTCAGAAAAATAAGACGCCTCTCCTACAATAGACGATGAAATTAGCTATGTAAATTTCCTCGATAGTTCAATAGATATTAGAGATGAGGATAGCAACGTAGAAAAAAATTAGCAACTTGCACCCAAAAGTAAGAGCTGAGCACTCTAATAATTGGAATCTCCACAGCATGCGAGCTTCTCATGCACGCTACGTTACCTGAGGCCACGACGAACAATTCATATGCCGTCGTGCTCAGCAGTTTAGGGTTTCATGTATTTACATATGAAACACTCTAACTTTACTTTTTATGTATCTACCATCTAAATGTTTATATATATATATATATATATATTAGATATGTAAATAGATAGAAATTAAGGGACATTTATGTAAATCTTTCAAAATTGTTTGATTGAGAGAGAGTGGATATCAACTAAGATTATAAAATTAATCCGTTAAGCACAAAGTTGTTGTATAAATGATTATATTTATTTATTATTTTTTTTTAAATAACTAATCTGAATATTATAAGCCCGTATTAGCTGGAATTATTGCATATTAATAGCGTTGATATTTTCGTTTACTATCAATAATATAATACAAGGAATCATATTTAAATTAAGCTTTTGCATGCCACAGCCCCATTGTTTTAATTGTGAGGGAATTTTATATACATGCCACACAATTCATATGTAATTACATATCTACTATTCAAAGTTTCGTTTTTATATTTATAATACATTGGTATTAAAAGTTCATGCATCTAAAATAATAATTCATTTTAAAAAAGTAGAGATTGTTATTTCTTGTAATCATCGGGGTGATCGATGAGTGTAATTCCTCAAGCTAATAAAATACTTTGCAGCTTCGTCGACGTAGGCAATTTGTTGAACCATGTAAATATGTGTGTTTTTGTTGTGTTTTTTTACTATTTTTCTCGATCCGGTTTTTCTCTTTATTGTCTTCGTTTTTCACAACAATTGGTATCAAAGATCGGGTTCAAATTTGAGGGAAAGCGATGGTCAGAGATGATGTGATGGCATCGGGGAACGAGAAGTTTAATGACACAGATTTTGATTATTGGATGATGCAGATAGATGACTACCTCTATGGGAATAAATTTCATTTTCCATTACTGGGAAAGCAACCGGAAAAGATGAATTCTCTGCCGGGGAATCAAACTTGGGAGCTGACAGAACTTCTATCGGGAAATAAAGCATTACACAACAAGTGAGTATACCAGGTGAAAATTGCGTTTGATGGCAGTAAGAGGTATGAGGCCGGACTTGTTAAAAATGACTTTCAACTGAGACTGGATATTGCCCATACAGTGGGAGTTGTTAGCAGATACAAGAATATCCTAGGAAAAAATTTGGAGGTACAATGCTATGTTGATGCTGATATATCGATTGAGGGTGTTATTCTTGAGAAGCTAAAGTTGTGCTCGAATTCAGCTGGTTTTCTAACATGAAGACCGGGGCTTTGTGTTGCAGAGGTGGATGATATAACGTTTAAAGAAAAAGGCGACGCAGCTGGTGGATGATGCAATCAGTGTACCAGTTTCCAAGTGGGAGATTTGTTGTGAATATGAAAACCGGTCCATTGCTCAATTTGATATTTTTCTTATGTTTGGCAGCAAATTGGATTTGATACTCAAAATTAATTACTCTAAATTTATTCTATGATTTATTGTACGAGAGAAAATGAAATAATTAATAGGCTTCATTGATTATTTGATTAATTCTTTAATGAGCTTAATGACATGATGAAATTAATAAAAAGACATGCTAGTTTGCCTTGTAATCCATCTCGAGATTTGGTTTCCTAGGCATATCTCTTCGACATTAGTAGCTTTCCAGTTCTTCTTCTAGCGCTCTTCGGTTTGAAGCTCTCGGGTAGAGAGAGAGAATGAGAGAAGAGAAAGAAAGATTATTATTTCTTGTAATTATCGAGGTGGTCGACAGGTGTAATTCCTCAAGCTAATAAAATCATCTGCAGCTCCGTTGACGTAGACAATTTGACCAACCACTTAAATATGTGTGTTTCCTTTGTGTTTTTAGTTTTACGATTTTTCTCGATCCCGTTTTTTTTTATTGTCATCGTTTTTCACAACAAAGACGAAATAGATCAAGCTCTTAGGGAGAATGTCGGCGTGGGACTTTGACAGATTGTCCATCACAGTGCCTGAAAAGCAGAATCCGACCGACTCAAACAAGGAAATGCACACATCAAATTAGGAATGAGGATTCACTCCGTGCCCTATTTATAAGAATAAAAGTCATTGAAATCAA
Source organism: Phalaenopsis aphrodite (assembly GCA_003013225.1). Lineage (NCBI taxonomy): Eukaryota > Viridiplantae > Streptophyta > Magnoliopsida > Asparagales > Orchidaceae > Phalaenopsis > Phalaenopsis aphrodite. The sequence goes on along the minus strand of NEWO01000024.1, from coordinate 1,623,927 downwards.
GGGAGTTTAATAATTGAATCATTAATTAAAATTGAATGTGATATACTTTTGTGTTAAATTCTATTCTTCTTATCGCAACACCACTTTCAATGAATAAGATAATCGAGAAACCAAAATATATACATAAAGAAGGTGTATGCACTAATTACAAAGAGACATAGCTCTCCAAAAGAGAAGAGTGCGACAGAGACATGCCTGCTATTAGGAGATCACGAGGCCCACTTGACAAAATAAACAATGTTGTGCTAGCTAAGTCAACTATGTTAAATTCAATAGAGTTACGAGACAAACAAGAAAAAAGATCAAGTGACCCAAGCACCAACCATCTGACCTGAATGTCCAAGCCATACACTACAACTAGATACGAGAAATTATCCCCAATGGAGTCAATCCAAAAAAGATGCAGTTCCACATAGCATCTTTAATCATTATGTGGAGACCCCAAAGACTCATCACTATAAATTGAAGACAATCAATGAGATTGGATGAACCAGTTCCTCGTCGACCTTAAGTAACCTAAGTTTAGCTGGCCGAGTCAGATGACAACCAGACGATAATCCCACACTTCTAAAATACCAAAAATATCATTGTACGTACCCCCTCCAAACGGAGACAAAAATGTAATATTACTACTCTACTAACTCTTCTATAAATAAGGTAAACATTTTATGAAGATACATCATTGAATACTATTCATTACTGTTTGTCTCCCTTTTCCTTTCACTCCCTTTCTCTCATTATTTACGTTATTTTCATTTGCGGCGATTCATGAACAATCTCAAATTCAACAAAACTAAATATTAAAATATACAAAATTCATAATGAGTTGTGCAACATTACATTTTTTTTTTTTTTTTGATATTTTGCTAATATTTGTTGTTTGATGAAGTATAACTATTTGCTTAGAAATAGTCATCCAATACCTTTGATTGCCCCCAGAACAAAAATGCTTGGTTAGATTACTTAGAAATGTCACTTAAAAACTTCAAAAAAAGTCATTTTCCTTCAAGGAAAGAAATGCTGATTGTGCTATGACCAAATCAATTCATAATCTCAAAAGTGTGACATGTATAAATCAAAATTTCATGATGGAATTAGATGAATAAATCAAAATTTAGATGTTAAATCTATTCACAAAATAAAATAAAACCACATTTGCAATATAAAAAAAAATACACCTATGCTAAGATCAATTAGTTTAAATAAATGAATCCAAGATAAATGATGACTCTTAAGTGAAATCGTTGGGTATGGTCTCTAACTCGATACTGTGGGCTGGGTGGGTGGAAGACTAGTCTGGGCAATTATACCAATGTAGTGAAAGATAGAGCGTGGGTTCTACTTGTGCGGAGAAGAAGGAGGAAGCTAGCTCGAGCGAAACAATACTTTGAAATGTCAGCGACATGACAAAGTAAGAGGAAGGGCGAATGTGAGATGATAGCTCGCCAATGGTTTAGCTCTCATCTTTCTCCTCTATTTGTTCTGGTCCTACTTGAAACCATTAAGGAAGGTAACCCCAGTCTTTCTCCCCCTTGATCCCACCGATTTGCGTATGCTTTAGCTCCTCTGAATCTCACAAATCTAAATTTTAATTGGATTTACTGAATCACTCTAACATCTTGCTACCAAATAAAACTTTATCCAAAAGCATAAGAGACTTTTTGGTTCAAAACAATTTTTAATTTATCCCATAAATTCATATTCAGTAAATCTTAAAAAAGATTCGGTATGATGGATATTAAAGACGATTAAATTTTGCAAACTTATTTTAGGAATTACGGATGTTTGTTGGATATGTATTGAATATTACATATTAATGATGTAATTATTAATTCTAATTAAATTTAATTTAAAATTTTATTTCTAAGTATGATGATAATTAATAAACTATTTACTTTGGCTTTGTTTGACCTGTCACTGATTCTCGTTTCGTTAAGTGCAATATTGACATCTTAAAAATTTTCGTTCCTAAACATACGTCTCTCCCGTGTCATATTACTTTAACAAAACGATGAAATTTGGACTTTGTGGATCGCGCAGGGCCTGCCCCGTTCGCGAAAACAAATTTTGATTGAGCTATGTTAAACAAAACCTAAACTAATTAATCATTAACAAAAAAATTATTAACCTAATTATTTATCAAACAGTGGTCTTATTCATTAAGTAATTATTAATTATGTATTAAACTAATCAATAATTAAATTTTAATTTTATAAATTAATTTAAATTTTGAAAGAAATTTAATTTTCGTTAATTAATTATAAACCAGTCACACATTAATATATATTTATAATTAATTTGTTAATCTATTTATGGCTTACTAATTATTAATCAATGAAATTAATAAATTAACTTATGTAAAATTAGTAGGCATTTGCTACCGCTAAGTTCTTATCTATTTAAATAAAGTAACCCCCAAAAATGGTAATATTTATATTCACAATGACTTTATTTTACATTTATAAGCTCAAAATCTTATAAATATAAAATTTAAATATTAAAATAATTAATGCATGCATATTTTTTTTCAGAAAAAAAATTATATTAAATTCAGAGACCTATCTGGTCCTTCCCCTCTCGTCCTCGCAAACCTCTCCTATCTGGCTTTTTCCATCGCCTGGTTTCTTCCGGAACCATAGACTACCTCAACGTTCCGTCTCCACCCGTGCTCGAAACCCCCGCGGCACAGTCGCGATTAGAGATAGCCGGGAAGGGAACATCGGAATCGAGGCGTACGAAGATATCTAAAATTCCCGTATGTCTCCGCTTTCCAATCCGCTCTTAGCCGACAAACCCTAGTATTTCTCTTCCTTCATCTCAGCAACCTTTGCGTGCTTTTAAACTACCATAAATCCCGTAAATATATAGCTTCCAACGGGATCTACCACACCAGGGATTTAAGGCGAAACGAATGATTTCGTCGATTCGATGCTTCCGGTCTTCTTCCGACGCGTTACCTGCTGATCGATCGGCTTGAGGATCTTGTTTGCGGGACTATTGATTTGTCGGATGCGGTGGCGTCTTGAAGGCCCCTGTGCTGTGCCCTAGATCATGCGATCGATTGAATCGGTGCACGAGGGTTTCAGATCGTGGAGCTGCCGTTTGTTTTGACGCTGCGAGAGTTTCCAATCTGCTGTACCGGGGAGATCAACTTTCGATCCTGGAGTTTTGTGACCCTTTCCAGGCGTTTGCTGTTGTTCTCTACCTGGAAGTTGTCCTGATCTGTGGATTTTGTACCTGGCTGCTGGATTTCTGTTTTCTGTTCAGTTGTTCTGGATAGAAGGATTGCTTGAGGAGCGACTTACTTCCTTAAGTTTTTTGGCTGCTATATTTGAAGAAGAGTTTGTGCCCTGCAGCGAAAGAATAGAAAAAAGATCATATTATTTTGTATTGGAATTTTTGTTTTTGTTGTTCTTGCCTAATATTGGGCCTTTTTATAATTTTTATGGCCTTTTATTTGCTTTGCAAATCATTTTGAGGCAATTTTGTCCTGTTTGGTAGACCAATTTGCTCTTAGATAAGGGGAAAACTCATTGAAAAGAATATGGCTGTGTACTACAAGTTTAAAAGTGCAAAAGATTATGATTCTATCTCCATAGAGGGACAATTCATATCTGTTTCAAATCTGAAAGAAAGAATTTTTGAATCCAAGCATTTGGGAAGGGGTACTGATTTCGATCTGATGGTTTCAAATGCTCAGACTGATGAAGGTTGGTTTTTTTTAAAATCTCAGGTGGCTTGAATACATTTCTACGAACATTCAATATTGGGAAATAATTAATTTAGTGAGGAGTGATTAGGCAAATGATACATGATATAAAAATTTTAATGCCTAAAAACAGTTTATAATTAATTTAGTGGGCGGTGATTAGGCAAATGATACATGATATGATAATCTTTCTACCTTAAAATTGTTTACTTATGATCAAGAGTCCAATTGGGATTACTTTTCTGTTTTATTTTCTATTTTTTGTTATTATTTTGTTTTGTTTATGTTTTGATTACTGTTTAAAGTTGCGCAATTTAAGGCGCGCCTTGAGGTCTGCTTTAGAGCATTTCTGAAGAATAATGCTTGGAGGCGTATGCCTTGAGCAGCTCCAACTAGACATACGCCTCATATTGGTTGAGGCATGCCTCAACGTGCGCCTTATCTCAATTCCGTTGAGGCGCGTGCCTCTCGCTCTTAATTTTTTTTTTACCCTATATTAGATGGTTTGAATTTGAACTGATGCCACACTCTCATGCGCAATAGCTCCTCTCTCTCCAATTAAGCTTCCCAACATCGCCTTCTGCTTTAGGTGCTACCTCCGCAGCTTACGGCTTCTGTCGCCACTATAGTTTTTGATGCTTCTGATACAACAATAGCCTACTTCTTGTGCTATAGTGTTTGTTGCTATCATTGTCGCCAATTGCTCGTGCTGCTGTTAGCCTGTCACTGCCAGTTGCTCCTGCTACCATCGTCTTTGCCCACAACTCCAATTTTTTATTATTTATTTAAATCGATGGATGTTATTATGTTGGTCAGACAATAGGAGTGAGATAATTCTGCTTATGTTAAATCATCTTATGTCTTATTTTGATATTTTATGCTTTTTCACTTCATGTTTTATGTTTGTTTGATGGCTTGATCAATTGATTTCTTACATTATATTTTTATTTTGTGCAAGCTGTTAAATTTTACATTATAGCTTACAAAATTTGTTATTTCATATAAACGCTATGTCACTTTTTACCATATATATATATATATTATGATGCTAAAATATTTATTTTATCCCTTTATTTTGACTTATGTAATTTTCAAACTGCCTCGGCCCGCTTCGAAGCTTTCGCCTCGCCTCAAGAACGGAAGCCGTCTCAATACCAAGTTGCGCAATTTTAAACATTGTTTTTGATTTAAAATAAAACATATTTGGTATGTTTGATTAAGATATGATTGTTTTTTAAAACACTTAAAACACCTAAAAGTTGTTTTGAGTGTTTTTAAAAACATATTTAATTGTTTTAGGAAACATATCTATATATCTTAAGAGCACATTAAACAAATATATTTTTAAAACAATAGAAAAAACATAAAAAAAAAAAAAACTAAAAACAAAATTGATCCGAAAGAAGCCCTAAATTGGGAAGTTATGGAATTGGGAGCATTTATATGTGATTAGTAGTTTGATGATTCTTTCCAAACATGTTTATTTTTCTTGGGAATGGACTTCATTCATATCTCATTTCACTTTTAATGGATGTTGTGACCTTCACTTTCGTTTTCAGAATATGTAGACGAAGCTGCGATGATTCCTAAAAATACATCGGTACTGATACGCCGAGTACCAGGGCGCCCTCGTATACCTATTGTTACCGAGAGAGACGAGTATTGTCTTACATCCCAAGTCTTGGTCTTTTGTTAGTTTATTTACTTGCTCTCTTAACGGCTAATCAAATTAGGATTACTGAGGTTTTATACCTCATAAAATTGTCGGAGCTTTTCTTGAATTAGCATCTATAATAATAGCTATAGGTAACATTCAAGGAACGAACTTTCTGGTGACAAGATTTTAAACTTTACACTACCTGCAGGCCCACAATTGTAGAGGATAAAATAGAACATACTCTACCCTCTAATAGCTTGATGCTTGGCGATTCATCTACAGTGAAATATGTAAGCTCATCGCAATGAACTAGCCTTAATTACTTTAGATGCTTATATCTTCAACTACAAGTGATGTCATCTGGTAAACCACTGGCACTGCATTAGTAAGGAATGAAAATGAAAGTAACTTATATCATTTTTGTATTTTGCAGCCTGATGAATCTGAATGGGATGAATTTGGAAATGACTTGTACAGTGTTCCTGATGTCCATCCTCCTCAGTCAAGTGCTGCACTTTTCGATGTTTCTCCTGTGAATAAAGTTGATGAAGAGAGCAAGATTAAAGCTTTAGTTGATACACCTGCACTTGATTGGAATCGGTGAGATTCTTTTGACTTTGCAGCTACCTGGTTTATTGCACCATGTGATGCTCTAGAGAATAGAATATTTAGTTTTATTTGTTTGTCTTCTGGATTTGTAGATCTTCATAAAATATGCTGTGTGATTTTATTGTCTGAAATGACTTTTACAGTCAAGGACATGATTCATATGGTGCTGGCAGAGGATTTGGTAGGGGAATGGGTGGAAGGATGATGGCTGGCCGTGGCTTTGGTATTCAATTTATAGCCTCTATTAACTGTTCTACTTCTGAGTTTATTATGACTCCTTTAGCAAAGTTTCTTTGTTTTTTATTTGGTAGAGATGTCTCAAAGTTACTGTTTAGGTGCTTACCGGCCCGATTAGGCTAAAGGAATATATTAGAAGGGTTTTTTGGTCAAGCTCTGCATATTCTACTGTTAGTCTTAAATAACTTGTAGCTGTATTTTCAAAGGCACTTTTATCAGGGAAAAATCTGCTAATTAGTTCGTTCATATGGTGCATTTGTAGCTAAAATTACTACATTTTCTTGCTTTTTTTAAACATAAAGCACAAGCCCCATTTATATTTGTTCTTCTCTTTCAACTGCATTTATACTCTTCAAATATTTATAGCCAAATGTTTTTTCATGTCGCTTCTTTAATAGTATTTCACTGAGGATGAGATTCGAAAAAGAGAAGTCTTTAGAACTAGATAAAAATGCTTACCCCATTTTATTAGTTTCAGCTTCAGTGATTTGTAATTGGCATATGTAATTCACCACATGCAACGAGAGAAATATTGGAAATTAGATTCCCATGTATATCAGAATAAAGAGATTTGGTGTCTGGATTTGAGACCAACGGGCAACGACAGAGATGTACATTTCATTCTTTCTTTTATTTGCATGCCCTTCCCTCTTTGCTTTCATTTGTTTATTAAATTATGAAGGGCAAAAAAATAAAATTGGACATTTACCGTGCTTCTTGGGCCCATACCCCTTCCTTCAGAAGTGCACTGATTTGATTGACTTCGATCGCTTAGAACTTTCTCAAGGCATGTTGGGCATTCAGAACGACTCTCCTATTCATAGAAAAGGATAAAAGTCATCTCAATAGATTGATTAGATTCCCTCTGACCATAATATGGAAAGTCCGTTCATCTACTTGCTGACATTGGTGTAAGTTTTTCTTCTTGGCTCGTGAGTGTTGGATCGATGTAGGGCAAGTAGGGCTGCAAATGAACCAACTCGGCGAACAATTCTAACTCTGCTTGATTAATGCTTTATCAAGTTTGTTTAAATTAGTAGATAAATAAGTCTTAATATTTTTTAAAAAATTGAAGATTAAATGAATCAGACACGAACATTATTTAACTTGTTTATTTATTTACATTCAAGAACAAACTCGTTTAAGTACCATGTCAAATAATCTATTGTTATATGATATATATGTAAACAAATTTTTATTAAATAAAATTTATTTAATTATATATTTTATAGTAACATTATAATTTAATATCATTATGCATATTTATCTAATCCTTTTTTTTTTGTATTTCATTACTTCAATGAAATATTTTGTTAAGACTTCCTTATATTGTTTAGTTATAAGAAATCTTACTTACAACTTACTTGTTACATTATTTATTTAGTGCTTTTTTTTGTATTTCATTACTTCAATGAAATATTTTGTTAAAACTTCCTTTTTTTGTTTAGTTATAAGCAATCTTCAACTTACATGTTACATTATTTATTAGTGTATTGTACTTATTCAAAATTCATTCAATTGCTTATATGTTTAGATTTCTAAAAATGTTATTAATAATTTTATATCTAAAGTCAATAAATAATTCAAAGTTTTATCTTGTTTATTAATTTGTTGAAGTTTCGTCCAATTAAAATAAACGAGTCAAGTGCATAGTAAGCACAATTACTAAACAATTTAAACAAGCTAGGTAAGAATATTCATGTAGAAGTTTGGGTTGAGCTCGAGTCAAACACGAACAACTTATAATACTGCCAAAGCAAGTCCAGTCCATGACATGCTCAGCTTGACTTGGCTATCTTTTTGCTGTCTCATCTGTCTCCATATTAATTATTTGCCCAGTTTTGTAATTCACATCTGTCTGACTTCGCTTTTTTTGGTTCAAAAAGCTTATTTATGGGACTGATGAGAGATTTATTAAAGATGCATTTTTGAATTTGTTTTTTAGTAGTCTTCCTTGAGTTAGAAATGATAATAGAATGAGGTTGATTGTTAGACCAACGTTATCAATGATTTCAAGCCTCTATTTGTATGAGATTTTACCTTTTTTAGTTAATTTTGCTTGCATGCTTATCTTTCCTTTAGCAGTCTTGCGAATGTGCCTGGGATTTTTTTTGTCTAAAGTAAAGGCTAGTCAGCTTGGCCACATTTTCACTTTTTGTTCTAAGTTTCGACTTTTATGTTCTTGATTGATGCTTTGTTTTTTGTACTAATGAAGGACGAGGTATATTGGAGAAGAAGACGCCTCCTACTGGTTACATCTGCCATAGGTGCAAAGTTCCCGGTATGCTGATTGATTTTTTTTTTTTAATTATATTTTTGCATGATTATCTTTCATAACGTGCGTATTTTGGTTTCTTTATTCAGGTCATTTTATCCAGCATTGCCCTACAAATGGTGACCCGAATTATGATATCAAAAGGGTGAAGCCACCTACCGGGATTCCAAGATCCATGTTAATGGCAACTCCAGATGGATCTTATGCACTGCCAAGCGGCGCTGTTGCTGTCTTGAAGCCAAACGAGTGAGCTACATCTTTTTCAATTTTTAATTATTTTCATTAGAAATCTCATTAGCTATATTATCGTTATTATTTTATGTAAATGTTGTAGAGCTGCATTCGAGAAAGAGATTGAGGGATTACCTTCCACCCGATCTATTAGTGATCTTCCGCCTGAATTGCGTTGTCCGTTGTGTAAAGAAGTAATGAAGGATGCTGTATTAACCAGCAAATGTTGTTTCAAGAGTTTTTGTGATAAGTGTAAGCTTAAGCTTCTGCTTGCTTAAGGAAAATTTCAAAATGACTCCTTTCAAATGATTTTAATTTCTTTCATGATTTTTTAATTTTCATCTGAGATGAAGTAACTCTGCATATTTGTACTTCCAGTTCCATATAGATCTACAAAATCATGGTTTTGAATTTTGTTATTTGCAAACCGACTTGATATTTTCACTCAGGTATCCGCGACTACATCATAACCAACTCAAAGTGTGTCTGCGGGGCAACTAATATATTAGCTGATGACCTCCTTCCCAATAAAACGCTTAGAGAGACTATCAGCCGTATATTGGAGACAACCACAAGTAGTGCAGAGAATGCTGGAAGCTTGGTACAGGTGCAAGGTAATTTATTTACTTATTTTCTATGTCGGACTGCTTTCATGTTCCCTGTATTCTAATTCTTTCGCCCTTTAGATATGGAATCTGCTCGCCATGTACAACCCAGAGTTCCATCTCCGACTCTTTCTGCTACCACTAAGGATGAACCCAGGCAGCCTCCTCTATTAGACCAAACCGCTTATAGCAAGGAAGTTGAGTGTGCCAGTGAGTTGAAGGCTGATAATGTTGCTCCACATATTGTAGATAAGAAGTCAGAGAAAACAATGGATCAAGCTGAAGCTACACCTGATTCAACAAATGCAAAAGAAATAGCATATACAGAAGCTATTCCTATTCCAGAAGAGGCTCAAGAAAAGGTGCTTCTCGGTGATCAAGGTGGGTGGGTGAACTTCTACTATTTTGGTCTTTCTGGTAATATCCACAAATATTAACGTGTATTTTTTAATTTGCAGGAAAGAAGAAGAAGAAAAAGAAAACTCGAATTGCCACTATGGGTTAGTTCATAATCCAAGATCATGTTTTTATCTATTTTTTGTTTTATAGTAATACTGCATGGGAGATATTTTGTATTCTATTTTGTTTAGGTGGTGACATGCAATGGAGGGGCTTTCAAGATTTTGGGATGGAGAACTTCACTGGCATGCCTATGGGTCCTTCGGCCTACAATCCTTATTGGGGCAATGGGATGCCAATTGGAATGGATGGATTCATGCCACATTTAGCTGCTCCGATGCCATATATGGGTTATGCTCCTACTCCCTTTGATGTTCCTTTTGGGGGAATTTTACCGCATGATCCATATGCAGCACAGGGCTACATGATGCCTGGCTTTCCTCAGAGGTAATTTTTATGGTGTGGTTACTTTACAAAAGTTTTGTTTTGGATATTATGATAAAACCGGTAGACATCAAGCGGGGGAATCTTAATATATTGAAGGTCATGTTTCGTTTATTAATATTTTTCTTTGGCTTTATTTTGTTTTATTCTTTTTTTTTTTTAATTAGTTTCGAAGAAAATGAAAGCACATACGTTTTCAAAATGAAGAATTTACATACATAGAACACAATTTTTATGTATTTACATATCTCACTCCTAAACTTTCATATTTATACACACAGCACTCGAATCTTTAATATCACGTTCTGCACCAATTCCACTTTGTAAGAGTGAAATGCACCATTTCATGCATAGGCTTAAAGCTCCAAAGGGTTATGCATGCAAATATGAAAGTTTAGGTGTCAGATATGTACAATGAAAGAATTTGTGCTGCCTATGTAAATTTCCCCTTAAAATTATAATATTAATTTCAATAAAGTGTTATTTTCTTATAATGTGTACTTATTTTATTATTTGGGATAAAGGTTTGCTTATTGTAAATATGTCACTATTCGTTATTCAATAAAATTTCAGGAAAATTATATTTGTTTGTGGTAAATTATGATTTGTGGTATTGTTAAATAATTTTATTGATAAGGGTTAATTAGTTAGAGTATCTTATTTTAATATAGAGTTGATTTACTAAGGTATTGTGGACTTAAGAAAACAAGTCCGTATATTTTTTATGGGTTTTTGAATGATTATTGGCTAGAAGCAAGTTTAATAAATCCATTTGACTTTCTAAAAATAAAACCAGAAGACAAGTGGAAAACAGTGGATTGTGTCAAACACGCCTAAAGTCTTATGGCTACTTTATGAACATTCTTCGGCATGTTTTATTTAATTGGAAATGAATTGAAATTTGAATATAGTTTGTCCAGTTTTGTGAATTCTAAGGATGCATTGCATTTAATTTGGTTATCTCCTTTGTTGATGCTTGCTTATTTGGAAGAGTTACTATGATTATCGATATTCTCAGGGATCTTGCTGAGCTAGGGATGAATGGATTTGCCATGAATCAAGGTCCTCCACTTATGAGCCGTGAGGGGTATGAAGCTAGGAAAGCTGAAATGAGGAGAAAGCGTGAAATGGATCGAGCGGAGAGATTAGGTGAAAGGTGTGTCTACCTGTGCAATAGTCCCTTAACAGCTATTTCGTTAATGCTGTACCTTTATTTTATTTGCAATAAATCTTTCAAACCGTTTGGTGGTGTGGAATTTTAGTTTTAATCTCATTACCAAATTTATTTAAAGCTCTGATCTTAGAAAACTATTCATAAAATGGAAATGATTTTGTCAGGCTTCTGTTTTTTCTAGCTTGCGTGTACTTTATACTTCATTTTTTTTTCTTGTAACTATTGCTTTAATTTGATTTTCTATTGTCTCATTTCTATTTTCATGTTGTGTTTGTGCCGTTTTGGGCTGTGTGATGTATTTCTAATGTTTTCAATCCTTTTCTCATACAAATTTTTTTATGTGAATTTTCTCCGCCACTTTTGAATTTATAAGAAGAAATTGTCGGCAATTTTGCAGATTTTGGAAAAAAGAAATGTAAAATATAGAATTATACAATTAAGACAGAACTGACTGCATTTGTTGGCATTGGAAATAATAAAAATAACAGGATAAATTACTAGTAAAACTAGATATAAATTGTTCATCGGATGTTGTAGTTTTGGTTGATGAGGAGTTAATTATGCTTCCAGGATGCTTCAAATTTTGATTTAGAATGTTTAATGTTTGTAATTTGCATTTTATTTGCTCTTGCAATTCTCATTTTGTTAAATTTATATGTTAACCATCATCATCATTGATGTTATCCTAATTTTTTCCTCACTCTCTTTTTTCCCTTCCTCCTTAACTTGGCCTTGCTTGTTTTTCATTGGATTTTAACCTTATGAAATGTTTTTAAATATAACTTTTGTTCAAATTATGCTTGTTTTTTTAATCCTCAACGAATTAAATTTAATTTTATCTTCCAAGTTTTATTGATGCATCATCTATTGTTTGTTGTACACGACCAAACTATATCTATATATTTTCCACTACCTCTTCATTAATAATTGTACTCCTACATTCTCGCTTATATAATCATGTTTTAATCTATTATTTTAGGTTGAGAATGTAATAACTTCATCGCACTAACTTCAAAATCATAAAATTAGATGACCTACTTGTAAGTTTTGTCAAGGAAAACTATTGCAAATGAGTCTCTTTTTAATTTCTTCGCGGAATAGAGTCATAAGATTCAAGGAAACCGAAATAAAATTTAAACACAAAAACACAATCAAAGCAACCAGAAAAACACACAATGGTTTTACATAGAAAAAACAGAGAATAGGAAAAGACCACGGAGTCAAACCACCAGAAATTCTAATATGAAATTTAGGAAATTTTACAAAGAACCCACACAAGTTTCTTCTTCACACCCACACGAAGAAACTTACAAGACTTTTACCATCAATCTTCTCTCCGATTTGACACAAAAAATTGTGGAGTATCATCGAAATTCATCTCTTCAACACTCTTCACATTTATCGGGATGTTCATCGAAGAATTCAGAAAGAAAAAAAAAACAAGCTTTACAATCTACGCTAAAAAATGGCTTAAAAACAAATTTTTCTTGTAGTAACCGCACCGAGCGCTTACGTGCCTAAACCTGACGCCTAAGCGCCAAGCGCTCTGTAATGGTCGCCTAGGTGCTTGCTCCTATGTTCGAGCAACACCCAAGTGGGCAGTTAAGCGCCTAGAACCCGACGTATTTGCATTGGGTGCCTCGTGCTTAGACACCATAACCCAATAATCTCTCACTTGGAGATTATAACACCCAACACCAATCTTGTACATGTACCTTCATCTGAATTACCTTTATAGGCACTTATCGTGGTCACGTACTGTGGTATGGCTCACCACCAATCTCAACATTCATGAAACCCAATTGAAGCCAAGCATATCTTTAGTTTCTCAACAGTCACCACCTTCGTCAACATATCCCCAGGATTTTCAGCTGTATGTATCTTTTTCATAAATAATCGCCCATCTTCCAGAAGAGATCGGTTGAAATGATACCTCAGTTGGATGTGTTTCATCTTGACATGAAAAGTGGCGTTCTTAGCAAGATGAATCACACTCATATTGTCATTGTATAGTCTTTCAATCCTCTGCTTCTTGCCCAGTTCTGCCATGAAACTTTGTAGCCAAATACTCTTCTTGTTAGCATCAGTCATAACAACATATTCGACCCCTGTAGTTGAAAGTACAATAATCTTCTGCAACCTAAAAACTCAACTCACCGTTGTGCTTCTTAATTTGACAATACATGCTGTTGTACTTCTACTGTTTACATTTCCTGCAAGATCTGAATCTACAAAACCCTGTAAATTGATCCCTCAATTTTCATAGCAAAGTGTCCTGTTGACTGTTCCCTCAAATATTTGAGAATCCATTTTACCGCCTCCCAATGCATATGCATTATCTGGTATGGTACCATAAGTTAAACTTCCAATTGCTAAAGCATACAAAGTTCTCTCCATCTGTGTTTGCTCTACTTCAAAGTTAGGCGATAGCTCTTTAGATAGTTTGAAGTGACTTTCTAAGGGAGTGTTAACTGATTTCGCCTCACTCATGTTGAACCTGTTGGATATTCTCAACATACTTCACCTGAGACAACTTCAGTGTTCTGACACTCTTGTTTCTGCTGATTCTTATCTCGAGGATCTTCTTGGTTGGACCTAAATTGTTCATCTCGAACTCACTTGATAAGTGTTTCTTGAAGTCCCTGATTTTCTCAATATTTGTGCCTACAATCAACATGTTTGCCACGTACAAAAGAAGCAAAATATAACATTTACTGAAGTGTTTGATGAAACAATAGTGGTCTGTCTAACACTTCATGTACAAATTGCATGACATGAATCTGTCAAACCTTTTGTACCACAGTCTCAGGATCTACTTCAACCCATAGAAGATCTTCTTCAATCTGCAAACCAAACCTTCTTTGCCTGTGACTTTATAACCTCGTGGTTGCATCATATATAACTCATCCTCCAGATCTCCATGTAAAAAAAATTTGTTTTTACATCTATCTGCTCCAGATGTTAATCTTCCACTACTATCAGACTTAAAACAACCCTGATAGTAGTCATCTTCACTATTGGGGAGAACTCTGAGTAATCCACCCATCCCTTTTGCTGCAAACCCTTCACAACAAGCCTTGCTTCATAGCGCTTACTACTGTCCAACTCCTCTTTCAGCATGTAGACCCACTTATCAGGCATTGCTTTTATCATTTGATAGTACCGTCAAATCCTAAGTATGATTTGAATAAAAAAATTGCATTTCTTCGTTCATGGAGAGCTCCCACTCCCTTGAATTTTCAATTTGAGCGGCCTCCTCATAGCACTCTGATTCACTACTATCAATTAGTAACAAATAATGTAAAGAAAGAGAATACCTGTGTATGGGTCTTGTCACTCAGCTGGATGTTTTGATTTCTATAGCAGGTGATATAGGAACTTCCATTCCTCACTCTGATTGAGCACTACTTCTTTCTTTATCTACCTGATCACCAATATCTTCTATCTCCACTTATCTGGATTATTCAGACGGATGTTCGGAGTACATCTTTATTTCGTTGATTTTCTAATTTTGATAATCTCATAACTTGTACCTTAACTCATCTGAGACATATCCAATGAAGGTGTACTTGACAGATTTTGAGTCAAGCTTGCTCCTAGACCGTGCATCATCAGTCATATATGCAAAACTCCTAAATACTCTTAAATGAGATAGACATATCTTTTTGTCATTTCAGACTTCTTCATGTAAGCCTTGTTTTATATGTACTGATGGACTACAGTTTATGAGATAAACAACTGTGTTTACTGCTTCAATCCAAAATTGTTTTGGCAAGCGTGCATGCAGTCTCATGCTGCTAGCACACTTCGTGATTGTTTTGTACATTCGTTCAGCCACACCATTCTGCTGCGGTGCCCTTAGAATAATGAACTCATGCCTGAGCCCCTTTGTAGCATAAAAATTCTCAAGCTTCTGATTATGGTACTCACTCCCATTATCTGATCTGAGACACCTCAACTTCAAGTATGTCTCATTTCTACCTTAGCCTTCCACTTTTTAAGAACTTCAAATGGATCAAATTTCTGCTTTAAGAAATAAACACATACCTTTCTCGTGCGATCATCAATGAACGTGACAAAATAACGAGAATCTCCAGTGGATTGAATTTGAGTAGAACCCCATACGTCAGTATGCATTAACTCTAGTTTCTTTGATTTCACCACTGACCTTCTATTGGAGAAAGAAAGCTTCTTCTGCTTGCCATATATACAATCTTCATAGAAATCCATATCAACTGATTTTAAAACCTGAAACTTATTCTTTGAAAGTAGGGATTTTATACCTTTCTCACTCGATGACCAAGCCCGTGGTGCCTCAGACTTGCAGCCACTTTGGTTCGGGCCACATCAATGAAACCAGTCTGTTTATTGATTAGATAAAGGGTGCTTTCAATGTTGCCCTAAGCCATTACTAATGTCCCTTGGTCACCCTCCACGAATCACCTGTGAAAGTAGTCACGAGTCCTAATTTTGCCAGCGGGTTCACAAAGATGAAATTTCTCTTCAAATTTGTAGAATGTCTAACTTCAATATGCTTCTAGTCTGCCTTGTTTGACAACTTGATATCATCATCACCCTTTCCAACTATGCTGCATGTCTTGTTATTTCCTAGTTAAGCCTTCCCTAGATCACTCAGAGTGTAGTTTTCAAATTTCATTTTATTTGGGCAAACATGAAAAGAGGCAGTTGAATCCATTATTCAGGATTCAGTGCTGACTTGAGATAACACCAGGGAGACATTTTAGATTTAATCTGTGGACGCATTAGTAGAGAACTACTTTCCTGTCATCCATCACTGGCTTTCCTTGGAGCTTTGCAGTCATTCTTGAAATGCTCATTCTTATCGCAGTTCCAGCATTCCCCTCTCTGCTTGACTTGGGCTTTACTTTCTTAGACTTGGATCTTCCTCAACCTATATTCGTGCTTAGATTCATTCACCTGCTATCAACATTCAATGCAGAACCTGAAGATTCATCATTCGCTGTTTTTTTGTGAACTTCATTTAGCATCAGACCTATGATATCATCTAAGTTCAATTTCGAAGTCCCCAAAGAATTACTCACCGCCATTACGAAATTATTCCAGTTTTCCGACAATGAAGATAGTATCACTAGTGCTCTTACTTCATCATCAAACTAGATCCCTACAGAACACAACTGACTCGTCACAGTGTTGAAGTTATTAAGATGCTCTGCCACTGAACTGTCTTCCACCATCTTCATATTGAATAATTTTTTCATCAGAAAAAACATTTTTAGAAGCAGAAGGTTATTCATACATCTTGGTCAGTGCCACCATGAGATCCACTGTAGTTTTCACATTTGCAATGTTGAACACAACAAATGAGGAAAGTGTCAACCTAATCAAATCTAGTGTCATTCGATCCAACACTTCCCATTTCTCCATAGACATATATTCATACTTCCTTGTGATTCCTTGTAGCGGCAAGTACATTTTTTTAATATAACAAATCCTTCATCTACATCTTTC
Organism: Phalaenopsis aphrodite; assembly: GCA_003013225.1. Lineage (NCBI taxonomy): Eukaryota > Viridiplantae > Streptophyta > Magnoliopsida > Asparagales > Orchidaceae > Phalaenopsis > Phalaenopsis aphrodite. The sequence continues at coordinate 1,607,097 of NEWO01000024.1, read as the reverse complement.
AGAAAGCGAAGTTCGTCTCATTGAACTTCGCCACTTTGAACCTTGCTTTTTCAGCTATTGCTCCCACTCGAATCAAATCTCACTTTGATACCAGATTGTTAGGGAAAACTACTGCGAAATAGTCTTCTTTTAATTTTGCCGCAGAATATGATCTTAGGATTTGAGAAAATTGAAACAAAAGTTAAAACAGAAGCATAAAGCAATCAGAAAAGCATACAAGCATTTTACGAGGAAAACCCTAAGAACAGGAAAAACCCCAGAGCCAAGCCAATAGAAATTCTATTATGAAATTGAAGAAGTTTTACAAAGGAATCACATAAATTTCTTCTCCATATTCACACGAAGTAACTTACAGGACTTGCACCAACAATTTTCTCCCTGTGATTTGACAAAAAATCACGTCGAATCACTGAAATTCATCTTTTTGACGCTCCTCACATTCACTGGGATGCTAGTCAAAGAATTTAGAATGAAGAAAACAACAAAGCTCTACAATCCACACTCAGAAATTGGCTTAAAAACAAAATTTTCGTGTAGTAACTGCACCAGGCGCTTAGGCGTTTGAGCGCCATATTTTGTATCGGTGCCAACGGAACGACACCTAGAGGCACCGTTCTCTCGAGAATAAGAGTAGCGCTCTATCACAGACTAAACTTTGCTTGTTACCCGTGCGGCTTTAGCGCTCCCCTTTAGCATTAAATCAGTATAATCTTCACAACGCTTGAACTTGTGAGCCAAAACACTCTTAAGAAGTCTAGAGAAAGGAAAACTTCACACTTGAATACTTGGAAGTTTGTATTGAATGCTTAGATGATTATAAATGAGGAGAGGGACCTCTATTTATAGCCCCCCTCCAAGTTATGAGAATATTCTAGAATTACCTACTTTCTAGAGTATTTCATACAATTCTTACATAAATACATAATCCTAGATCCTTCTAGATTCTTCTTGAACTATGCATACTCCATCATTGAGTTCTTCATGGAGTATTGCCTTCCTTTGACCTCTCGAATTGGGTAGAAGTTTCTAGAGTTGTGTGGAACTTTCTCTTCTATCTTCTTGGCTCTAGAAGGTTCTTGTCATGCATGTCTCTTCTAATGTTTTCCTTCTCATGCTTGTCTTTTCATTTCCTTGAAAATGTCGGGGTGTGACAGCCCGCTCTATAGCAGGTCCATATTCGCCCAAAACCGGCGCTTAGGCATGGGCTCCTCTGTTCGAGCAGCATCCAAGTGGACGCTTAAGCGCCCACAACCCGGCGCACATGCACAGGGTGCCTCGTGCTTAGGCTTCACAGCCCAACAATTTTATAATATTTATTGCTATGTTTCATGATACTCTCTAATCACATGGTACTCTCGAGGCACTCCTTGTTTTAATCATCCAGTTTTAACTCTAAAAAATAAAATTTTTCTCCATTTTTCTTAATGATAGATTAAGATTTATATCTAACATACTTAAGGATTACTTTTTAATATATTATTGGTCAATAGATAGCAATTTCACTTCTTCAGTCTTTAGTTATACTCATCTTGATTTTGGCTTTTCATTTGTTCCATTAAAGGTTTTTTTTCTTTAGATCTTTGATATTTGCAAATGTATGCATTATGGTAGAGCACTTCAAATATTTTTTTATAGGTATATTCATAAATATCACAAGAATATGCAGATCCCAGTTTTTCAAACTTTTCATTTCATATATATTTATCCACTTAAAGTCTACTTTCTATTTACCATCTTATAAAGGTGAAACATTATATCATTTTTTTTTTAATTTACAATTTGAAATTATGATTTTTTATATTATATTTTCTTAGAATATTATGAAAAAAGGGAATTAATTATTTAAATAAACAGATATGATGTTGGTGGCAGGGAAAGAGAGAAAATGGCTTTGGGAAAGGAGAGCAACAGCAATGTTGAAGCTGCTCCCTTGCTGAAGAAGAAGGCTCAGCCTGTATGTCTCTCTTTTGGTCTAAAATTCATTTCTTCTTCATTTCCTTGGATCTCTTATTCCTCTACTTTCTCAACTATACAAACCATTCAATTATGGTTTATTCTTGAGTTATTTTATTTTATTTTATTATTATTATTTTTTTGGGAAATTTACATATATACCACACAATCTACATCTATAGTTTGATATTTATACTTATACCACTTGGATCTCATAAATCTATGCATGAAAATATGTATTCCACCTTAAAGAGAAGTTAATAATGGTGGTATTTTTGATGTGATGTTAAAATTGAGTGTTGCTTTGTATGCAAATATTAAAGTTTTGATGCTAGATATGTAAAAACGTAAGAATTATGTGGTATGTATATAAATGCCCCCAATTTATTATTATTATTATTATTATTATTATTATTATTATTATTATTATTATTTTGGGTGGATTCAGTCACTTAGAGTCTGTTTGGGGCAGCTGCAACCTATTGAATAATCTGCTGATAAGCTGATTAAAAATAATTTGATGATAAGTTAAGTGCGGTGATTATTACAAATTTTTATTTTTTTTTGGAAATGTCATAATGTTGCCAGAAAGTTCTAGGTGCAGTGTGAAAACACTGTTTTCAGTGTTTTGAGAACGCTTAAGTTGCCAAAATACAGTTTACCCAAACAAGTCATGTGCGTTTTCAGAATGCCACCGTACCAAATAAGCTGCCCCAAACGGTCTTTAGTTTTCTTTTATTTTGCTTTCAGTGATGTGTTATGAATTTTGTGTGCAATGTTCCCCAGTGGGAAATTTACATAGGTAGCACACAATTCTTATTTATTACATATCTCACACCTAAAGTTTCATATTTACATAAAATGTACCTTTTATGTAAATATGAAAGTTTAGGTTTTGAGATATGTAAATAAATAAGAATTGTGTGTTATTTATGTAAATGCACGTTATTTTTTTTTTTTTGTTTTGGATAATTTTTTATGGAAAATGGCTTACGTAATGGTCTTAAATTCATTTATAAGTTGAGTGCAATATTAATTTTAATTGATTTATTATATACTATATTCATTTAAAATTATTACTAATAATTTTTGGATAAAATCTGGTTATACGACCGTAACATTTTTCATGGTATATAAACAATTAATTTTATGACTATTTACATACATTTCACTTAATTTATATTTATTTACTTGTGTCAGTTTATTTATACATGAAGAAGGAATATTCCACTGTTTAAAACTCATGCTAATGATGTTACTGGTGTGATATGAAAGACTAGGAAGGTATAAATGTAAAAAAAAAAAAAAATAAGTTGGTAGATATATGATTACATAAGAATTGGGTGGTATGTATGTAAATGCCAAATTGGATAAGATTTGTAAAATTAAAATTTGTTTAGCCGCTTGATAGCACCCAAATATGTGATAAGATTTATAATATTTAAAATTATCCAACTGGGGGATACATTGGCTGCTAATCTAACCGTCTGATCCAGATCGGATGACTGGCAGCATTTAGAAAGTAATTAGTTAAATATTTTATTGTAATACAATATTATATATATATATATATATATATATATATATATATATATATATATATATATAATATGAACTGATATAACTTCGGCATTGCAGAGATTGAGATCAGAGGCAGCCAGCATCGACCGGCTCGACCGGGATGATAGACCGGAGAAGCAGACAAACATGGACCGGCACGCCGGTCCGTCCCGCGACCCGGTTCGGCAGACGACTCCGCCTCCCCGACTCCCAGTGAAGAGAAAATCGTCCGACCGCGAGCCGTCGGCTGGCGGCGATGTTCCTTCTAAGCCGGAGAGGAAGCAGAAGGGCAGCGTGTTCTCTCGAATCAGCTTTCCGGCGGAGGCCGGCGAGGCGGATAGAGGAGGAGCCGGTAAGCGGAAGAAGACCTCGCCGGAACCTCCCAACGGCTTAAAGGATCAGCATGAACGGGAAAGAGACCGGCCGATCGGCAACGGTTACCCTAGTTCATCGGCCGGCCGAAGGAGCGGCGGAGGAGGATACGAGCATGAGTCGAGCGATGAGGAGCGGCACTTCAAGCGGAGGTCGTCGGCGCGGCGGGAGTCGGAGGAGGAAGAAGCCGCCGCCCGGGGGCCGCTTAATAGTAGGGGGGTATCGAGGGAGCGTGATCACCGCGCGAACGATGTCAAGCGTAGATGAGATCGCGGCCGTACGTCGTTGATCGGACGGACGGAAAGACGACGTCTGGCTCCGTTTCGGAGGTTTCTTATATTGGGATGAGTTAGAGATGGAATTTCTGTTAGATCGGTGTTTGTGACTTTCAAAAAAATCTATTGTGAGTTTTAGTTTGAAATGTAAAATAAAATTGGAGTTATTAAACTGTTGTGCAATGAATTTTTCTTGTTTTTTTGGTTGTATGCTATGTATTTTTTCTTTCATAAATATAAAGTTTATATCTCTCTTTCATAAAATTTTGATGTAGTTTTGTTTTAATAGTCTAATAAGGGCATGTCTTGTTTTTTTGTTGTATGTTTGGTACTGCTAGAATCAGTGAGAGCAGGGAGTTTTTCGGAGAAACAAGAGTAGATATTGCAA
>NEWO01000024.1:1583166-1598416 GCA_003013225.1 Phalaenopsis aphrodite | reverse complement strand
TATATATATATATATATATATATATATATATATATATATATATATATATATATATATATATATATATATATATATATATATATTGTATTTGTAACTCTAAGTGGATGTACGGTTTTCAAAAAAATCAAAAGGCCGTTGTCGCTCATTACTCCCGAGGACGTAGGCATATTGCCCGAGCCTCGTTAAATTCTTTCTTTCTCGATTGTTCTGTTGATTCATGTGTTTCTTTGCCCTAATTTGTCAACAACTTTCCATTGTTTACGCCAAACCACTGCTCCTCTGTTTTCTCCACTCTCTCATTGACGTTATTGAGATGATGATGTTGTAGATTTTATTGACATTTAAAAGAAGATGTAATGTTTCAACCATTAGATCAAACTTATAATAGTCTTTAGATTAGCTCTCTTTTAAATACATCTTATAATAAATACTCGTCTTTTATTTTGTGCTCTACTTATAATCTCTTATTTAATATAGTAAATTCTACCTATTTGCCTGTGCTTTTCTCGCCTTAGATTTTTCACGAAAAAAATTTATTACATATACATGACAGCGAGGAATCATTGAGGCAATGAGCAGTTGCAGCAAGTGGAATGGATATGTAATGGAAGTTGATGGAGTTAAGGAGAAAATATTTAAACTAATTGATTCAAAGCCATTCTTCGCTCGGTGCAACGCAACGAAGATATACATTGAGCCTAAGAGGATTAACAATAAGGAGTATTGCTTTGAAGTCATTGGCTCATTTCCTCAACGAAATTGCATCATAACAGCTCCCAAAGGGATTATTGTTGCTCAGGTAAATAATTTTATTTTACAACATATTCAATTTTGATTACATTTTTAGTACATATTATGATTTAGGATTAAATAATTCATTAAAGAAAATAATTAGAAGATAAAAAAATATGACTAAGGCTGCGTTTGGGGCGGCTGTATGGTGCTGCACCAGAGTTTTTCCCGTTTGACAAAACTGCAGTTTGTCTGAGTTCTCAAAAAACTGCTGCTAAAAGCTGTGTTTTTCCACCAGACCTGGCTAACTGTAGTGGCTGCTAGAAAGTCGCAGTTTGACTTTTTTAATATATATGTATATATAGCCAGCAAAGCTTTTGAACTACAATTTTTTCTTCAGCAGCATTTTCAAACAACTACAACCGCCCCAAACTGACTCTTAAAGTATGCCAAATAATATTTTTTATTTATGTTTTTATTTAAAATAAAATATGTTTGATACCTAAAACCAAAATAAGATTGTTTTAAGAAAATAATGAAAAAATATTTAAGAGATGAATTTAAATTAATTAAATTAACTAGATAATTTTGTTTTTGCAGGTTGGATTGAAGGAGATGAATGGAAGCAAGGATTTATACTCTGTGGTGGTGCACCCCGGCTTTGACCAAGCATTTGTAATAGGGGTGATTGCAATCTTAGACTACTTAAATGGCGAATCAACAACTTGTTGATTATGTCTTCTGTTTCCCTCGACTGACTTTAAGATTAAGAAATTATTATTATATTATTCCTAATTAATATTAATGTACAGAACCTCCTCTTCGGAGAAAATATTACGTCTATAGTCCGGACGTGCTGGTCCGCAGCACTTCGTGTGTTTGATGATGTGGGCGTGAAGCAATTCACGCCGTCAACCACACACCCGATCTACTAGATGTAATATTTTCTCTTCTGTTGGAATCTGCTGCCTGGAGGAGTCTAATTAAATGTAATATATTGTGTTTATATAAATGTAATCGTGTAATTATTCAAGTTCAAGTATTTAGCAATATTTGGCTTGTTTAGAAATTCTTGTACACTTACCGACCTAATGTGAGCTCATTTGGTACTTAATCAAATCATGATGAATTGCCACTCTTAATCATTTTATTTTTGTCACATAATTACTATTAATCATAATTTGAATGGGAAGGGATAATCATGCTTTGATAGCATGGCACAAGCCACTTACACTTGCATTGATCACACATATGTGACAACATGTGCAAAATGTGAGTCTTCAATAAATTTGGTGCAATTACCTACAGACCTCCTGAAACTTGCTATTACAAATCAACCAATATCTTCGTCCATTTTTCAAAGTCTCACTCAAATATCAAAATTCATGATGAAATCATAACCCATATTTTTCACTTTTAACAAGTTCTCAATGATTTGATCATAACACGTGTAAATATATTGGTTTGATAGTTCAAAAAAAATCACCTGGGTGATTAATTTGTAATATCAATGTTTCGGGCAGTCTATTCAATTATCCCTAAAATGTAATATTCATTTTTGAATACATATGGCTAGCACGAATTTGTAATTGGAGTTTGATGAGGGAGCTTACCGGTGGTCACGGTACTATAGATACTACATTACCACGGTGCGCGCCTACCCTCTTGCCTTTTCTCTATTCTCTTATTGATTCTATTCCCTTCTTATTCTAACTACTAGTAATTATTATAAGTATGTTGTTCGATGTCTTAGGGTTGAGTTCTGTCTTTCAGATTTCAGATTTCTATCAAGTGCCGTCTGCATTCGTTTTTAAGCAGCTGGTTGAATCTAAAACATCTACTCTCTCAGCAGGATTATCATATGGTTGGCATTTAATATGATCAAACCATCTAAGACGACTCTCTCTATTATTATCAATTAACTACCATTGATTTTTTGTTTATGGTTCAAAATTGGTACCATTATTAGTTCTTTTTTTCAATTGCTTTTAAAGATTTTATACATTTTAATGATTTTTGGAGGCTCGGAGTTCTTGTAATCCACCTTTATATATATATATGTTGGGGGTGAATATGACAGCAGATAAATACATCAAATTGGGTGCTATGTAAATTACCAGCAACAACAAGCTTTTATCCTACTAAACATGGCCGGTTACATGAATCATTTTTCTCTATTGAGTCGTATTGAGAGTTATATTTTTATTTAATTATAATAAATTAATATAATTAAAAAAAATTAAGCCTAACTAAATTTCTCAAAAAAAAAAAAAAAAAAAAAGGCGGGACCTACATTTTTATATGAAGTTAATGCGGACCTGAAGCTTCAGACCGAGCTTCTTCACCGATGCCATGGCTTCGAACCCTAATCATCCGACAGGACAATCCAATGATTCTACGTCGCTGGAGGACCTCTATACCATAAACGTCGTGCCTTCAGAACTCTTCTTTAAGTTCCGGAAAGAGATCAGTGGTTTCCGTCTCGGTCTTAACCTCGAGGTAAGTACCCTTCCCTTCTCTTCTTCTGCTCTTTCAATCGTTTTTTATATGAAGATTAGAGCATTGAATTTATTTTCTCATTGGTGATGAAAGTGAAACATAGAGCACCATTAATGCGTTTTTATGTTTGTGTTTCTCATGTCATATTGATAGCAGTATTGAACTAAATTTTTTGTATGTATGCTAACTTTTGATGATTATAAACCTAGTTTTGTAGAAACAAGCCTCATTTCCATGTCACAATTGCTATCAATTTGATCAAATAAGTTTCCATTTCACTTTTTTCCAAATGGTTTATTACTTTTTATCCTCATAATTTTTTTTATTGACACAAGCCTAATTTCCATGCCACAATTGCTATCAATTTGTGTTTTTTTTTTCTTTTTTCAGTTCTTTAATTTTGAGGTGAATGAATTTGAGACGAAGCTTGTTTTGAAGCCTCTTGCACATGATCGTAGATGGAAATTCATTATTGAACCTATACATGGGGACATAAGATTGCTATCTAAAAAGATTCCAATAGCAAAGTATCTCAACCTACAGGTAAATTACATTTTTATGGTTGATGTAATTTTTGTTTTGATGCCTCCAACAAGTTAAAGAAATGGAAATTCGTTATAATACATCAACATGAATTCTATAAGAATTCAACATTTCTTTAATTACATTTTCCCTTTATAAAATAGTTTTTTTATCCTTCAATACAATATCACAAAGAGTAAAGTGTCAAAATGGTTCCCTGACTATTTGCAAGAAGTCATTGTACTCCCAGAGTCTATAAAATTGTTAATTTAGCTCACAAAATTTTTTGATGGGTGCTAAAATAGTTATTTATGGGAACTATTTGAGCCCATATTTGAGTAAAGGGACTAGTTTGACACTTTTATTTACTCTGGGACTAAAATGACCCCATGTAAATACTGAAGTCTATTATGAAACTTTACTCATATCCCAAATATTGTAATGTTGTACTTCAACTTATATGTTTTGTAACTGAGTATACTTTAATAGTTTTAACATATTCTCTTATTATCTCGTTTTGCTTATTATTAATATCTTATTGAGAATTTAAAGGTACTTAAACCATTTCATTTATGATGAAGATTAGCTTACAAACATTTTTTTTGCTACCTTAAGCATTAGTACTATGGAATTCTAGAAATGATATTTGGTATTTAAAAATTTGTTGCTGCTTTTTGTTTTATAAATTTTATTTATTGTCTAATATATTTTTTTTTTTATTTTCACTAGTGTGTTGTTCATTGTACTATTACATGTTAAGACCACAAAGAATACAAAACCAACTTAATATAGTTGTGCTGCGTGTTAGCTTAGACTTCAACATTACCTCTATATTATTTTTACAACTTCATGATGCTTGACTTATTTACATACATGCTATCTAATTCCTCTGTATTTACATATCTAACACCTAAACTTTATTTTTTAATTCATAATACCTATATCTTTCTTATCACATAAAAATATCACTATTTTTAACTTTTAAAAAGTGAATTACACATTTTCATGCACAAATGACCTGACTTTTTATAGACAAACACAAGTATATGTGTCGCTCAAGTAATATAATGAATTCTGGTAAGATATCATTCTCATAAGTATAAGTTGTGATTATTTAATAAGAATGTTGAACGCTAGCTTAAAATTCTATTTTCTATCAAAATGTTAATTTTTTCAGAAGGTGTTATTATTAATTTTTTGTTAAACGAAAATACTCAAAATGTGAGAGATATTTGAATTTGCAATTCTTTAAATTAAAGTTCATAGACATGTGTTTTCATATCAAGTTTTTGTCCTTAATCAGGAGTAAGAGTAATTTCTATCTCTATTGATAATTCAAAATCCTAATTTTGAAATACTTAACTGCAATAACCTATGCAAATAGAGGATTTATTTTTTTTTTGTAAATAATTGCTAAGTTTCAGAGGCAATATGTTTATTTTTCTAAACTCTTGTTATATTTCTTTCTCATGTAACCAGGACTTTGTCAATATCACTAATTTACACTAAATTTTAAACAAGAGTGTGACCATCACTATTGCTAAATTAAAATGGAAGAAAAATAAACAAACATGTTAAGTTCAATACATTATGAAAAACACATTTATTGGAAATTGAAACCACAAATTCAAAGGTGAAATTGCTTAACTTATCACGCTCTTACAAACAAAACAATGCATTTCATTAACTTCACAAATATTATAAGAATTTATAATAAAGGACACAAGAAAAAGAAAAAAGTATATAAAAAAACCAATACTCCTTAGTTTGTAAGAGATTGAGGGTCTGTTTGTGGCAGTTGCAGCTTATTAAAAAGTTGTTACACAGTAGTTGTAGCAGGAAGATGTTGCTCAGAAATTGACTGTCTGTTTGTTTTTTGCAGTTTTGAAACAACCGTGTACAATTGTTTTTGAACAAATGGTTTTTTTTGCTTATATACTTTAGTGTTGTTTATAACAACACAAACCACCAACAACCCAACCTTCATGACACTGAAGAACCACACCCAATAGCAGCACACCACCAACAACGCCACCACCATGACATTGAAGAACCATCCCTATCATCTACACATGCCACCATGCATTGAAGACCCTCCCCCAGCATTTACTCACACCACCAAGAGCACCAAGAACCACCCACGACATCTACACACACCACCAACGTCACCACTAACATGACATTAAAAAATCACCCCCAACATCTACACACACCACCAAGAGCACCACCGGCAGTACCACGAGCACTAACACTACTAACAACACCACCATCAACATCAACACATACCACCAACAACACAACCCCAACATCAACACACAACACCATGACGCAATCTCGCCATCAACGACACACAATACTATAGTACAAAAAAAAACATCACCCACACCACCACTACAATCATCAACACCAACATATCATATCCAACAAAGAGGGCAAACCATCAAAAATACCAACCAACAAGTAGAGCGGCAAGGCTGTTCCGCTTGGACCAACAAAATGAAGGGACAAATACATACAGTGCACCCAAAATATTCCTATTACTAATCAAACACCCTCTTTTATCCATCTTTCAAATTCTCACTTGAATATCAAAGGTTTTGATAAAACCCTAACCCATGTTTTTCATTTTTATCAAATTCACACCTAATGATCGTGGCCCATGTAAATGCTTCGAATTCATAGTTAAAAAAATCATATATGATAATTGATTTTTAAATAACAATGTTTCTTGTGTTCTGTATGTAATTATCCAAAAAATTAAATAGAGGGGAGTATGCAACTAAGCAAGCCACCCTAATTATCCCCAAAAAAAAAAAAAGAAATGAAATCAACTTATGGAATTTATTTGTAAACAACACACAACTATATGTAATTATCCCAACAAAATTCTTCCGAGCAGAGTCCATGAAATTACAAGAAGGCCACACGGGCCACAATAAAAAAACCCAGAACCGGCGAAAAAATCAAAGCATGGATTGCAAGGAGCAAGACACAAATGATAAATCTTCAAATCATAAGCTAATTTCAACACCATAGGGTAGAGATGACTAATGAGAGAACGCCACCGAAACCGAGTATTTAGAGAGAATGTAGGAAGGTAAGAGAAGAAAAATTCCACTGGAACCCGCCAAACACAGTTGTGGGGAGAGGAGTTAGGGCAGAACTAAGCACGAGGTCGAAATGTGATAGGGAGGAGGGAGGTGAAGCTAGGGCAGAGGGTCGAACAAAGAAGATATCACACGAGAGAAACATGGTGCGGGGTCGAGGGCAACCGAGGTATTATCATGCAAACGAAATGCGGGCTGCAGAGGCTAACCTGTGTACCGTAGTTTACTCAAATAAGTCAAAAAAAGCACCGCAACTTTTTTTCCAAACGCCAACTTCTGCATTTTCCCACCGTGTCGCAGCTAAAAAACTGCCCCAAATGTAACCTGAAGCTTGATCAAGCCCTCTATTTCTTTGCTTTTCCTTGTCTTATCCTCTCTTCATTGAAGCTCTCCCTCTATTTTAAAACTTGTCATCCCCATTAATTGCAACCCTCCCTTTAAAAATTTGAATTTTGAAATGAATAATTTTTCAAGTCAGGCCGTAGTGCTGACACATTCTTTTTAATTTTATACCAACTTTTAATTCATGTTTTATATTTTATAATTCTTAATGAATGTATACATCAATAGTTTTGTATAATCTATTAGCGTTTTGGTTAATAAAAGCGCCACTTCGCTCTACGCTTTACACTTTGAAGAAAAAATAAAGTCTTGCGCAATTGCATCGTGCTTTGCTCTTTGATAACACATTTTCGATAAGGTCTCCTTTATCAGGGGAGTTTTCTCAAAGGGTTTATCACCTTGACAGTCATTATAAATCATAAGCTCAACCTCATACTGCATTGTTAGTTCCCAAGTCTTTGCAAAATAAACAATTGTTGCATTTTTTGTTTTGAAGTAAGAAGTCTATGGTTGTTGGATTTGAAATATTTAGCCTTTTTTTTTTCACAAATTCCTACAATTTGACAAACGAAGCTTCACGTCGGTCGAAGTTGGATTATCTTTTTGATGTCCAATATCATTTTGATGAAAATGGGCATGTGAAAGCCATTTTACTCGTGATTTTTGACATCAACCATCTTCTCTTGCAAAATGTGTGAATATACAATGATGTCAATTGTTTTTATTTATGTTGTTTTGTACTTTAAGAGAGTGTTTTAAGATTTGGGTGTGAATCTCCAATTGCTGAAACCTTTTTTATGCTTCAGATGATTGAAGATTGTCTCTGATTCTGAGCCATGAGTGATCTAGAAGGGCATTATACTTTGCAAGACCAAGAAGTTCATAGATTTTTTGACCTCACTACAAGTTCAACTAACCTTGTCATCTCTTATAGTCTTTGACTTTTCCGGTAGACAAAATCCCTGCATTGACCATTAAAATTTTTGCTTCTTAGATTTTTTGCGTGCACTAAATTTTTGGAAGCTAGGAACCATCCAAATTCATATTTACAGTGGCTTTTAGGCCCCCAAAAAGGCTATATTTTTCATGGATCGAAGTCATCACACACACACACACACACACACACACACACACACACACACACATATATATAACTTGTGAAGAGTAAATGATCGTCTATTTTTACCTACAAAAATCTTTGAAAGATTTACACGCATACCATTCATTTCCTATTTATTTACATATCTAACAACTAAACTTCAATTTTTACATACATGCCGCCTTACCTATGCCTAAAAAGGAGCATTTCGTTTTTTTTAAAGTTAAATGATGGTACTTTTTATGTGATATGAAGGATTTGAGTGGTATAAATATATGAATAAAAGTTTAGGTGTTATATATGTAAACACATAGGAATTGCGTGGTATGTATGTAAATGCCACAAAGTTTTTATGTTTCTTTCAAAACAAAAATTGGCTTTAAAGATGCTAGTTATAGAAAAAAGTTACTTCTTTGGTTTCCATTTTATGAATTTCTTAGATGAGGGCAACTTCTACTTAGTACACACAAATCATGTTTATGGAAACTTATTCTTTCAATAGATGAGAGTTGATGAACGCAGGCTAAATTTTTTGGCATAAATTTAAATACTTAAAAAAGTAAATTGCTATTTTGGTGGCACCTCATGTCCGCAGTAACTATAATATGCTATTATTTTCATTTTTTAATTATTCCAAAATCGTAATCATTGTTCAGTGAAAATGATTAAATTTGAAGAGTTTTGGATGGTTTCAATAAGCTTAATCATTTAGTAAAAAGTTGTGATTTGGGCAACAAAGACCTATGATGGAAGTTACTGTTTTTCTCAAGGTGATGCAATGATATTTAAATAAGTATTAGCTTTATATTTATATTAGGTACATAATACCATACATAATTATGCGTTTAGGCAGTTTTTTATTTGATCAAACGGCAAAATATCATTAGAAAATATATTTTATAATTTATGTTTTACATTGCAATGCAGGTAGGAATAGGCCACAATTTTCATACGAATGGAACAGGCTGGAAATGGAAGCTCTCAACATGTTTGGGTGGAGATGGTATGTCTCAGATCCGAAACAAAACATCTGTCGGTTTGTTCCCGGGATTTGATGTAAGAATTGGTTGGAGGGCTGAGTACATCCTACCTCAAGTTCAAGGGTAAGCTATTAGCTTTCTTTACCCATTTGTTTACATTATTGGGAACTAGGGCTGGTGAAAATAATAAATTGAAATTGGAATACATTTGGCTCAATTGAGTTGATTTTTAAAGGAGTTTTAGCCGGATATTTTAGTCAAAGTTCATTCTTAGTTGATTTTAAGCTTGACTAGACTCAATTAAATATAGCTTGATCTGACTGAAAACATCGCATTGAATGTATGTGTATATTAGTTTAATTGTGCGTGCCTCAAGCACATATTTTGATTAGTTTGTCTTGTTGATTTTAATCTAAGGAGCAAGGTCATATTTTATAGTTTTGAACACTTTTTGAAATATAATTGGTAGGTATAGATATTGTGAATAGCTTCTCTTGCTGATATACTTCTAAGGAGCAAGGTCATTGGAGAAGATTGAATAATTGAATTAAAGACCACTAATAACATAGTTTGTTTGCCATGGTTTTGTTTAACTGTGTTGTTGTAGCGTTGCAGAGGCTTCTAGCTACCATAGTTTTTTTTGGTTGCTAAATTATAGACCACTAATAACATAGGTCGCTGAAGTTGTTCTCATTCAACCATTTTTTTAATTCTCATGAATACTTTTGTAGATGTTATTTAGGAATTTTTTATTGTTATTCTCATTGATAACATCTTCGTTACAAGATCTAATAAAAGTCGGTCTATTAATGAGTAACCGACGAAATAACTCGTTCTTAATATTTCTGATAGTTGTGGCTAGTTTGTGTAATATCGATGGATTTTATTTAGCTATTATTTGGTAATCATGTGATATAAAAGAGAGGAGTTTTTCACATAAATTAGGCCAATAAAATATTTTATTTCACTAACAACAAACAACACAACTCAAATACATAAAAGAGAAGCACCAACAACTCGAGAGATAGGTCATCTCTCCCGAACTCTAACCCAAAGATTGAAGACAATAATCACACATGCATCATCTAACCCTAAGCATGATAAGCCCGATTTATACCTCACAATAATAACTAACAAATGATTAAATTGCCTTTTAGCCTTCCGCCTAACATAAGTTTTCAAATTCTTTGACGGGCTCGGCGTTGGTTTAACATTACTTCCGTCCCAAAAGACACATTGCCTTAAGGTGAAAGAAATGAAATTGTTATTGGATCAAGTCATGTGGCTCCCATGTGACATCCTCATCTGACAATTCTTTCCGTTTAATTAGAAATTCATAGTAAATCTCATGAATTCGAAATGCAGTCTTATGCATATCTTTTTGTCACATTTGAATCTATTGGTGCCTTAACTTCAAGTCAAACTTGGAGGATAGTGCAGCCCCAAACAACTCGTCAAGCAACTCATTGATTACTGGGATGAAAAATTTGTCAGGTGTTGTTTACTTTTTCATTGTCCGATAATCCATACAAAAGCACCAACTCCCATCCTTCTTCACTAATGAGACTGAGCTAGAGAAGGCTCACACTGGGTTGTATGACCCCGACCTCCAATATTTCTCGGTTCTATCTCTCAATCTCGTCCTTTTGTACCTGGGAGTAGTGATATGGATGCACACTGATGTGAGAAACTCCAGTTTGTAGGATTATTACATGCTCAATCCCATGACTCTAGATCTGCCAAAGGCAATTACGTTGCTTTGATGCCACACAGGTCCTTTTGATTACTTTCGCTCTCGTCCAATCTAGACGTTGTTGCTCAATCACACGGCAGGCAATGGCGGGTTTGTGTGAAGCTTTACGACTCCATCATTTCTTTCAGAGGCTTGAATCTCCACTCCATGGGTGAGAACCACCCCTTCATGGACAAGAAACGCCCATCCATGGCTGAGAAATGTTCATTCATTTTAGATATGATTTGACTCACTTCTTTCTTTAATTTCTTCTCCATAGCATCTTTTTTTTTAGCTGCTATTACTCCCAAAAATTTTTTTTTTTATCATGAAGGCAGAGCTCTGAACGCCTCAATCCCATTTGTTTTTTTTTTCCTGACTAGCTCTACTCGTGACTGTGCGACAAGGGTATGTTGTGATGCTTTTCAGAGAAATCAAATCGCTATTGTGCCACTAGGCCATGTCATGATTATGTCGTTGGCTTCCCGGTACTTGTTGCAATCCCGATCTTGGCTTTCAGTACTTAATCACGACTATATTCACATTGCGATTCCCGCGATCCTATCGTTGGCTTCTCAGCTATGTAAAACCGTGATCTCATCGGCTCCTTGCTAGATTGAATCGCGCATGATCGCTGCAATCTTGTCACCGGCTTCTTGAATCGCCACTAGGGCACTCCCGATCCCTTATTTGCTTTAAAACTTGTACGTGATCCCGTCGTCAGCTTCCTTGCTATCACGATCCCATCATTTATTTGCCAGAATGAACTTCTCTGATACCAACTTGATAGGAACGAGAGGAGTTTTCCACAAAAATTAGTGCAACCAAATAATTTATTTCAATAGCACAATCAAATAGTTTATTTCAATAATACCAAGCAACACAACTCAAATACATAAAAGATAAACACCTATAATTTGAGAGGTAGGTGATCTCTCCTAAACCTTAACCCTAAGATTCAAGTCAACAATCACACATGCATCACCTAACCATAAGCATAATAAGCCCTATTTATACCCCACAATAATAACTAACAAATGACTCAATTGCTCTTTTAGCGTTGTGCCTAACATAAATTTCAAATTCTTTGGCAGACTTGGTGTCGGTCTAACCTCGTTTCTAATCCCATTGATTATGCAATGGCTATTAGCAGCTCAAATCAATTTGGTTCACTCATTGCTGCAGTAAGTTCTAAATGCTTAGTCTTTAATTTGGTGGATCAAAATTCAACATTATTTGGAAGCAACACTAACCTAGATTTAGTAATCTGATGTGCCAATAATAACTATAGAATAAAGAGAACAACTATCATTCATTTAATAATTTAATAACTATAAATTAAACCGATTCTCTGAAACTATTGTAATTTTTCGAAGTCTATGATTCATTAAATTCATTATATGACTTAAAAGTTTGATTCTTATTTAATTTGCACAATCTTGCATCCCTTCATTCTTTAATATCAGTTCCAAAATGCTTTCGTACCAAACATATCATATAAAACGTAAAAAGATGTAGCTTTTGCTTTACTCACTACCCTTTTTGCAAGGCTTCTAGCTTTCTCATAATTATTATAAGATTTAGGAATATTTAACCTTTCCATAGTTTAAAAGCATAATTTTTCTTTGATTAGCTTTTAGACTTCCTTGTTAAACCACCATTTATTTGTGCTAATATACAATTTATTCCTAGAACCTCCTATAATAAATTGAATAAGCTTGAACTAAGCTTGTCTTATAAATGAGTAAGCTTGAATCTTGACCTGCTTGTTCATTTATTTATGTTAGTAAACATGCTAATTCGTTGTTTAACAATCAACCCACGAAGACCTTAACTGATACTTATTTAAATAAGGTTTAATAGCTGATTTGATGACTTAATTATATATTATTTTATTAATTTTCTTATATTGTATTTAGTTTAATAGTAATGAATGTTGTTAGAGGCATGAATATGATGAAAATATCATATAATTAGTTAGATATATAGATTAAAAGTCTCTAATTAATAGATGTGCTTAACCAAACAGCTTTAATAAATCACTTTAAATCAAAATCTACAAATTCAATTATGTCCAATAGTAAGTGTTGCGTTCTAGAAAGTTCTCAGTGGCAGAGAATTCATGAGCCTTAGCTAAGTGAAATTTTCAACACACACACACATATTTAAAAATTTAAGAGATTATCATAAATTTTTCATGGAAAAATCCTAGGAAGGAAAAACATCATGGAACATACCCCAATTAAAATTACATTATATAATTTCAGTTACAGTATGATACTCTTCTCTTTTAGTGGAGAAGATTTATTGTAGAGTAAAGATCGAGCAATAACTGTTCGTGAATAATAATTGGGCCAGAGAAGCCTCTAGAAGTGATTGACAATGATCTTGGGTAGTCGGTGATTATCTCTGGTGGTCGACGACGACCTCTAGTGGTTGGTGACAAACTTTGATGGTCGAAGACGTTCTTGGGTAGCCATCGACAACCAAAGAGATTTTAAGAGTTAAGCTTTAATAATGAACTCACTCCCATCATAAGTGAAGAATAGAGTACTATTTATAGTTTTTTTGAGAGAACATTTTGATAAATTTAGCCATAATCTCGAAACACTTCATTGTACGGGTCATATTGATTTGATTGATCATAATTCGTTTTCGCAGTATTGAAGTTCCTTAACAAACTCCAAATTACATGATCTTGTGCTTGTTGGTGATTCGATTATAAGCAAGCCAATTATAGATATTATTTGGCCTTCTAATTAATGCATTAAATCTTTCAACTTAAGTGTTTTATCGGGGCTTATCTGTAATTGGGTGCTCCTATTGTTGAGATGCTTTGTTTAACCATAAATTTATTGAAGCCAGAGTCTATAAGATACTGAGTTTGAATTTGGAAGATCCTTTACCTAAAATGCATCAAATTTCGTGCCCAATGATTCAAAATTTCTTGGTGACATGTCCATAAGATTACATGTTTAAAACATTAGCCACTATAATTTATTATACTCAATTAAAATTCAATCTCACTTCCAATTTGATAAAAAAAATAGACAAACTTGATCCAGATCTAAAAATTCATGTCATATTCAAACCCAACTCGAATTCAATAACAAAAATAAATGAATGAGCTCAAACCCGATAGTATTCTATTCAACTCCGTTCCTTTGCGCCTCTAACATGATGCACGCGCAACAGTGGCAGCACGTCTCGAACGGCATAGATTGCTTTCTCAAGGTGGCCTCATAGCCATCCTCTGAGGGGTACAGAAAGCCCAACTGGTGATCCATTAATTTACAATCACAATAGGAACCCCAAATTTTAAATATGAAATGCTTCAATTTATAAACCAGGCCATAGGCCATGCATAAATATGATTATTATGAAAATCTGGTTTGATATCTGCATTCCCATAACCTGTTAAATTGTGCCTAACCTGCTGCTCTTCCTCCCATTACTTGCAAATTTTTGGCTTTGTAGGGCTGTTGGAACCGGGGAACCCATGTTAGATATGGACTTTGGGCGCCTAAGGGCATCCATAGACAGGGTGGAAACCATTCTGACTCATAAAAGTTGAAGCTTTTCTCATGGCATCATCAGGTTTTGGGATAATTCTGCAGCAGAATCTGTTTGAAAGCAATATTTTGGCTTATTTACAGTTATGTCATAAAGCTTTTCTGCATTTGATGATGGCTGGCTCGGATCTCAAAGCGCTGTGCCCTTAGAGGAGAGGAGATTCTACAATAGGCTGTATTGAGGAAGCTGCTGAAAGTTATCATTAGCAGTTGGATAAATTTTGATTTATGGTTTTTTTTTTTTTTTTTGATTTTTATTTAGATGATACTTTTGAAGGACATTTGTAAAGTTATATTTTGATGCTATATTTTATATTGTGGCATTTACATAAATATCACCCAATTCCTATGCCTCTATTACATATATAACACCTAAAGTTTACTTTTTTTTTTTACATTTATACCGCCCAAATATTTCATATCACATAAAAAATGCCACCATTTTGAAGTTTGAACTTCTAAAAAGTGAAATACATATTTTTATGCATAGGTAAGGTGGGATATATTTAAAAATTGAAGTTTTGGTTTTAGGTATTTAAAGACATAGGAATTGAATGGTATGTTTGTAATTTTTTTTTCTCTATATTATACCACTCAAATGTCTATGTATTTAGATATCTAACACCTAAATTCTAATGTTTACATGTGCACTGTCTTTCCAATGT
>NEWO01000024.1:1558431-1582038 GCA_003013225.1 Phalaenopsis aphrodite | reverse complement strand
GGACGAGGAGGTCTGCGACGGGAACGGGAGGACGTTGGGAGGGGAGGACGAGGGCTGCTCCGTAAAAAGCACACGCCGAACGCTGAACGCAGGGTGTCGGGAGCGTCTTCAGGACCGAGCGACTCCAAGCCTATTTTACCGCTGCGTTTAGCGATCGCAGGAGCGAACGCCCAGACAAACGCTAACACGGCGTTTTGAAAACGCCGGACGCAGCGAATAAGCTGCGTCAAACGGTGCCTAAGTGTATGTTTGGGGCAGCTGCAGTTTATTGAATAATCTGCTGATAAGTTGATTAAAAATAATTTGCTGATAAGCTAGGTACAGTGACTATTATAAATTTTATTTTTTTGGAAAAGTCAGACCGCTGCATGATACCTACAACCGTACCTAGATAGGTGTGGTGTGAAATCGCATAAACTGTCATGTGAGTTTTCAAAATACAACCACACCAAATAAGCTGCCACAAACAGACCCTAAAAAGTGGTGACAATATATGAACGATTTTTGTGGTATAAATGTGAAAAATATAATTTAGATATTATTTATATAAATACATAGAAGTTGACTTGATATGACTAAAATTTTGTCAAATATGGGTTTTTACATAACAACCACCTAAAATATTCAATTTAACATTTTAAATACCCAAATTTTAAATATTATATTTTTAAGAACCCAAAATCTTAAATGATTGGAATTGAAATCATTCCCTGTTTCCTGTTCGGTGTCGCGCAGCTGATCCTCTTATTGCCACAAGTGCGTTCGCTATCCCTTCCCGCGGTCCCACCTAAATCACTTCGACACGGAAATCGGCGGAAGCATCCTCCCCATTTTTCCCGGCATTTCTTTAGATGCGGTTGCGTTCCCGCCGTAAACTGGTCGGAGCGGCCGGTCGATCACCGGGACCCTAACACTAGCTTCCCCATGGATCACACCTCTCTAACCCTAACCCTAACCCTTATATTCCTCGCTCTCTTCCCTCTCATCGACTCGCTCTCCCTCTCCTCCCCCATTCATTCCCTAACACCCGCATCATCCCCCTCCCACCCTCCACTCAACCACATAATGTCTGAACCATCCGGCGTTGCAGCACTCTCGCCACCCCATCAAAAGCACTCCCCGAAGCCAGTCTTCCACCACCATCACCGGCAACCTCCGCCGCATCCTTCACCGGGGAAGCTAAATTTCGCTAAGAAGCTCGGCTTTGCGTTCATCGCCATTGCGGGCGTACTCCAAGTAACTTTTGCGGGTTTCCTCATTTATAAGAGGCAGCAGCTGAAGAAGATTGGGAGAAACTATAGAATGAGAGTCTCTTCTTGATTTTTTTGCAATATGGAAATGAGAGATCTTATTCTGCACTAAATTGAAATTTGTGGATATAACATTGCATGTAGTGTTTTCTGATGGAAGCTGGCTTGGATTCTGGGAATGCTTCTGGGCTCAATCTGGGTAGAATTTGGTGGCAGAGAATTGAGCATCTTGTTAAATTCGGTACATTGATGGTTCTTTACTCGTTCTATTGTTTTGTTTTGTTTTGTTTTTTTCTTAATTGTTGACTATATACGGCTGTTAACGCTTTGGTTCCTGTAACAAATAGTTCGATCTTCAAAGATTTTTTAATTTTTTTATGTAATAAACATTTCTGATTATCCAATTCAACACGTTGATGGCTGCTTGTGGAAAATCTATTTTATGATATGAGTGCTGAAGATTGTGATGTAATGCTAGTGATTTCAAGTGCCCCGGCATGTTGTACAAGAGTAGAACTTCTGGTAATGTAGGGGAAGGGGGACAACTGGTTGAAATATTTTGGGCTTTTGTATTCATTTCTGGATCATGTTTGTATTTTCTTTGTTTCTTTTGTTTTGGTTTTTTTGAGAAAAAATCCAGTTCTACTTGTTTTATTTTTCCATAATTGATTGATTGGCCAATATCATGTGGTTTTTGCGTAGAAGCATGTACCAGACCGTTATATTGCATAAAATCCTGCACTTCTGATTTCTTCGATGATTGTGCCTAAGGATTTAGGTTGAACAAAATTTGGAAAATCTCTTAGTAAAAAATGGGGCATTTACATACATACCACACAATTCTTAGGTATTTACATATCTAACACCTAAACATTCATATTTTCATGCATGTCACTAAAATCCTTAATACACATAAAAAATACCACCATCACTGTCTTTTTACAGGTGAAATACACATTTTCATGCATAGTTTATGGCATCAAGGCGGGCTAAGTGTAAATTTCAAACTTTTAGTTGGGTTTTTATTTGAAGAATGTAAGATGAGGGCATATGTGGTTGTTACTACTTACATATAGGTATGTTAGTAATGTTGGTTGCAAATTTTTTCCTGCTTGCCGTAATCTACGAGAAATAGATACAGTTACGAACATATTGTTACAAGTTAGTAAGGCATATAAAGCCAAATTGACATTTTTAATTTACTTGCAGAGAATAAATAATTAGAACTTAGATGAAATTAACTATATGACTACAACTAAGTCATTAGCTTTGGTATTGATCTTAGCATGGCTTTAGATTTTTTTGACTTTGTTTTCAAACATATAACCCAAATTTAAACTATATTTTTAATCAATTAGAAAACTATATGACATTCTGTTGATGAACAATTAACTTTATGCTCAAAAAAATTGACTCCTTAATCACATCTAGAATTATATTTAATGAACCAAAATAGTTTAGGAATGTATTATTTATATCATATTATAGTATAGTAGTTTAGAATGCTACAAAGACTCCTACTACTAATATATCTAGCAATAATCCCACCATAGCATCACCTCTCCTATGCTAGGACACCACTTCCTATGTGTATGCATTTGGTGGATGTCGTGCATCAGCACTACAAGTGTCAATGTCTAGTTGGGCTTGCAACATGGACTTGCATGACTATTTTTAGTTGTCACTGTGAGCTAATAGGCCACCATGATTGAGAAGGTTATCCAAGCGTAGGTGGAAATTGAACTCCTATTTAGTACTCAATGGGGCAAATCAATCTAATACTGATGGAAGGATACTAGATGTACTTGTGTGATTGTGTCTTCCTTTATATATCATGCTAGTCATCCAAGTGTTTCTTTGAACATGATTTCCTATCCTCATGTTGTCATCATTATTGCATCTTAAATTTGATAAATTCAATTAGTGAATAATAATGAAATCACCTACATTCAATGAAAATGCACTAAGCACTACGCTCAACGAATCCACAGGGGCATAATTATTTTTGGCTTTCATAAAGTTTTATAAAATGAAAGACATATGATGGGGTATTTTATTTATCATGAGACAGGATGCTAGCCATGAGGCACATGATGTAAGCTCCATGATTTATACATTTTTAATATTTGATAAAATTTTTTAAAAATATTAAAAATGAGATATAAAAAAATTGAAATAAATTTTAAAATCGAAAGTATATAGCATATGATTTATAGTTTAACTGTAAAGTCTAATTTACCCAATCATATGAAATCAAACTAAAATAAAAGTGGGCAAAGGTAAACAAGTTGGGAGGGAGATGAAGGCAACTTGGGCTCGCAACTTTGAATTTTTTTGGGAGCTTGTGTGAGAAAAATCAATTGGATAAAGCTTAACTCGTAAGAGATTAAAAATAAATTATCCTTTTATTCATATTCTTATTTAAATGAATAAGAAGTATATTTATGCAAGTTAAAATATAATAATTTGATAATTCAATTTCATTTTAAGCTATATCATGATGTGATCGCCCTTATGATGGGGTGTGAAAGGCAAGCATCAGGTGCCCATGACAATGCCTGTGCTTACACTTTTTTCCTGACTACCTTGGAATAGTTTTACCTCATGTCACTCTTAAAAATGTATTTAAGAACATTGGGCTCGGTGAGGCTTGAAACAACTAAAATTTAGTTTAGGAGCGAACTATTTAGGATGCTTTCTTTCTTGCACCCTCATAGCATTCCACTTAAGATGTTGGTCATTTTTGCTAATGTTAATTTCTTTAACTTCAAAATTTTATGTTTGAACTTTTGAAAACTTTCTTATTGGTATTTTGCAAGTGGTTGCTCTTATTTGAGAAATTGGGTTTAATAGATGTCGGAATTTTAATCAGGGGATCTATTTAGATTAGTGGGGTGGGTTTGGGCCTGACTCGACCCAAAGCTGCTTAACTGAATCCACCCGATTTTATTATATGGGTTTAGATGTTTAACAAACTCGATCTAACACAAACCTGATTCACTCATGCTGGACATATGTGACCCATTTACTATGTGCATTTATTATATGCTTCATTCATTTTTTTGTGCCAACACAATCCAGTTAGCATGAATGTGTCCAGTAGAGATGAAGAAGGATTATCAACCAATTAAAGAGAGGATGCATTTTAGACTAAATAAGTAATCAAGTTAGTTTTGGGTTTTTGGGGTCAGCCTTAACTCAACCTAAATTTTAAACGAGCTGACCTTAACTTGCTTTGTATATTATTCAGATGATCCCAACCTGGTTTTTTTGAGTTGGGGCAACGTCAAGTTATTCTACGTTCATTTTAACCACAAGTGTTAGATGCTCAACAAAGCTGTCAATATTATTCTAATATATATTATTACAAATAAAGGTCAACCAAACCCTAGTTTGTAACAAAAAAAAATATTAAGATATGAAACTTAACAAAGGTTAACAGGCTATTTATCACATCAGGAGGTTCAACATCTTAATAGGCGCCTGCTTGCACACTCTTCCACAAACATAATGATTTCATTTCATGAATATATGATTTTCTAAATTTTTTTTTCTTCTTCTTTTTGTGATTGAGTAGAATATTAATCATGTAATGTGGTATTTTAATCACACAGCCTTAAATTGTGGTACATACTGTTTATTAAAAAATAATTTTGATTAAAATCTTTATTCTAGATTTCCAAATAAAAAAATTTCAATTTCATCAAACCTTAGGTGATCAAATTATTTCATGCTTAAACTTCAACAAACCAAACACAAAATTAGATTTTGTAAGAATTGATTTTCTTCCAACCATGAAACCTAAAACTGAAAATTTCAGAACTTTAACATGATTAATGTGTTCTGAGAAGTTGATTTTGTGTCTTCTGGGCCCTGGCATGGCTAGGAGCAGCGAGGTTCTGGGATATACTGTGCTACGTTGAGGCTGTGCCATCGAAGGAGGAAAAGTTCAATAAAATCTGGGAGATTTAATTCTTACTTTGGAGGATTTTAACTTTGTGTTTTTTTCATACCAAAATGGGGCATATTTGAGAAGTAGGAAGAATTGTGGCATTAGATTATGCGGAGGAAGAATGGAGGATTGAAGATGGCTGAGGATTTTCTCATGGAAAGATACTGTCTTGGGAGCAAATTATGATTCTTTTCAAGTTCCATTGGTTTGCTCCAGCTTTAAATCATTACTCCATGGAAAAGCTTTAGAAAAGCAGTAGACAGGTAGCTGTGAATGCAATTTATTATTTTTATTTTATTTTATTTTAGATTCATTTACATATGTGATACACAACGCGCAGTTCTTATGGATTTACATATCTCACATCTAAACTTTCATATTTACATATGTAGCACTCAAATATTTAATATCATTTTAAAAATAGCACTATTGTCATTTTTTAAAAATCAAATACATCTTTTCATCAGCACCAAAGTGCTTCGTATGTAAATATGAAAGTATAGGTGTGAGATATGTAAATACATAAGAATTTTGTGCTACGTATATAAATTTTCTTTAATTTTATTATGCTGATTTTTATTTATTTATTTATTTATTTATTTGAGGTAAAATCTGTTGTTCATTGAAGGCATTAATTTAGTATGATGGCTATCGTATTTGATACGGGAAACAAGGTAAATACAATAATATGTAGTTTCTAAATTCAGAAAGGAAAGAAATTTGGACCCAAAGAAGGGAAATAAAATGCGCAAGCTGCAATAATGAATATGGAAGGGCGCCACTCCAAGATAATGATTTCACTACTTATTATGGAATGATACGGGAAAGGTTCTTACAATCAATCAAAATACATTATCTATCATCAGCCCACATGTTAGACTCTCCTAATACAAGTATGTCATCCTAAAACATAAAGACACAAATAACAAATTAAAACACATAAACCAGGACATATAACCTAAAATAAAATCTCTAGCTCCTGCGTGAGGTTCCCTTATATTGAGCAGTCTTATAGTTTAATTACTAATGAGCAGCCAACTTAGAGACATTGAAAAATGACGAAGTCACTCTAATCCTCAGGTAGGTCAAGATAGGTGATCCAAACATCCATTATCTTCTTTATAGTAAGTAATCTTATCCTTACCAGGATTGATTTCATGAATTGTATTCAATATCTCAACAGGGTTGAAAGTGGCATCAAGATCTACTTGCATAGAATTTATCGCTTGGAACTTCACTTGGTCAGACCCATTAGCATTTCCATCTTGAACTTCATTTCAAGTTTTTGCAGTTGCAGATGGTATTGTAGAAGCTTCATGTACAGAAAGCTTGGAGAGTAACTTAGAATGCCCCAGTTAGAGTACTCGTGTACATCATCTAGTAAATTCAGATAGGTCCTTTGATTTTCATTTAAGTTAGAAGATTCAATGGCAAGATAATCCATTTTCTTAAGCTCTGAAGTAGAAATCAAATGACTTCCAAAATTGCCTGTACTACTCAAATGTGGAGGTGTCGTCTTAAGGGCATCGGAGCTGAAGGAAGGAGATCTCCATGGAGGCAAGGATTACATCCAAGATTTAGCCATCTCAATTGGAGAACCAACATCTTCTTTCTGCCTACATTGATTCATGCGTGTGTTTGAAATGCAAGGTCCATAAGTTCGATCATAAGTAAAACTAGGAGACAACTTTTCTCTTCAAACAATTTATTTGCCTCCATAACAGCATTGTTGTAAAGATCACGAAAAACTGCTTTCTGGGTATAAAATCGTGGAGAGAAGGACGATAAGATTCTGGAAGAAAAATTGGATATTCCATACTGATTCCTGCCATTGTTCAAAGTTGGCACTAGATTCAACAGAATCTGAATCTGATATTTGTGATCGAATTATCTCAACCAATTTGCTGTATTCATCTCCCGTAAAAGTCTCCTGCATAAGCAATCGCTCGAAATCAAGTTTTATTTCGCTTTTTGGAATAATGTTTAGTACCTCCACATTTATATCCGCCTCACATTCTCTAATTTTAAAAACAACTAAATCCTCAGAGCGCAATTGATCCTCATGCTCCTATGTATGTGCTGAACCCTGAAGATGCAAGCTAATGCAGCCTGTAATTTCTCAGTTGGAAGATCAATTAAACTTGGAAATATTGGTAAAACCTCATCATTTGATTCAGATAATATAATAAAATTTGTGGTATAGCATAAGCATTCTTAGTTCATGTTCTTTCTTACTATCCAAATCTAAAATAATATGACTTTGTAATAGTGAAAGTATATCACCATCAGCATCACTTTTTCTCGCAGTGTACTCAGGCGGCAGACAACATAGAAATCCTTCATGAAAAATTTCTACTATTACTGGAACCTTGTCAAACATTATTGTCCAAGAATAAGGGGAAGGATTGCAAGAGACTCCCCACCTCTCGTGCTCCTCTAATGCAAGCCAAGAATAAGAGCCATCAACGTCATCTGTATCTAAAGAAATATCATAAAGAGAAGCAAATTCTTGAACAAGTAGACCAATCACATCAAAAAGTTCTGAAGAGGCTGTTTTTGCTTCATTTTTTAAATTATGCGGCAAAGAGAGTGAAAAATGCTTTGCCCTTTGGGAGCACTAACTGGACACCAAACACCAACAGATCCAATTACAGGTGCATCCAACCTTATAATATTAACATCATCTGCAATTCTAATATGTAGTATATTTGTCTTCTTTTTTTCATGTTTGGGGGGAATCACATCAGGCATGCCGCTAGCATCTAATGAAATGAGATCAAGCATAACATTCTCACTTAGCTTATTCAAACTAATATGAACTCTATTGTTAAAAGAACAGGAGCCATCATTATCAGACTGATCATTCGACTATAATTCAGATTTCCTTGAGTTTAAAGAATCATATACTTCAATAGTGATAGCCCTTTTAATTTCAATGTTGTTCACAATATAACTCCTCCAGATCATGCTGCCAAACATCGTACCATGAACTTTTCATGACAGGAACTCCAATGCATTTCTCCTTATCATACACGGGCTGATCATGTATAGGTAGTCATGATGATTCCGACAACGGACCGTCAAACCCATCAAAGCTTTAGGATTCTTGATGAAATGGGTTTTCATCTCCCTCTAAAATTTTATTTAATACGTAAAACTTATGCGGCATGTATGTAAACATTACATAGATCTTATGAATGAAAATAATTGATGATTGCTTGACTCATTTAGGGGTGCAAATGAATAGAGTTAATGATTGTTTAGTTAGAGGCACATGTTTAATGGACAAGCAACTCATAGCTCAATTTAGTTAGAGCTAGTTTAGGATTGTTTAAATAAATAGTTGATTAAGCCTGAATATTTTTATAAATACTTCTATTTTAAATGAACGAGGTTGAACATGTTATTGCTCAATTCATTTATGATTGTGAACGATATAATTTGAAACTCACGAACAAGTTCGTTAAGAAGTTGGATTATAGCTTACTATTAACATAAAACTCAATATAAAATAAAACTAAGAATATAATTTAATTAAAAAAAGATTAAATGTTGTCTTAAAATTAAATTAACTTTTTATTTTAATAGATAAAAAAAATTAAAAACTAAAAAAAAAACAAATAAAAAATAAAAGTCAATTAAAAAATCAATAAATAAATCTATGCTAAGGATCTTAAACCTATCCTATGCTAATTAAATTAACTTTTTTTTCTTTCATGCAAATATAAAATATAATTTTCTTTCACTTGAAACTTTAAGATTTCTATTTTCTCTTGAAAAGATATGAGGAACATTGAGGATCTATAAACAAATAATCCTTTCATGAGATTTGCTCTTGATAATGCAAGGCTAAAGACAATGAAAGTGGTCCAATGTAAGTCAAAATAAGTCTAAATCAAACACTATAAGTGTAGTTAAAGGTTTTTATTCCATTAATTAGAAAGCAAAATATCTAAATTTTGCATGCTTATAGTTAAATGAAGCGGCTAGATGATAGAAATCCAACAAACCCAATATTATATAAATCTCAGGTCATTAAAACACTTACATTTTGAAAAAATAGCATATATATTAAATGAATCAACACAAAGAGCTCGATAGAGTAATTTGGGAGATTGATCAAAGTTATCAAAATGACTCTAAATAATTATAAGTGTATGCATCAAAACTGCTAGCACGAATCTCAAAGGGATCGAACAACTGAGGATGATGGTCGAACAATTGAAGCATCGAACTTAAAAGCACAATCTGAACCAGCCCATCTGACAACCGCTGCTCGGTTGAGTTGACCGATATACGATGTCGACTGATCGAGTCAACGAACCATGCTTAAGGACCTAAAGTCTTCTCGGGGACCAGCCCACCTAACGTCTGATTGCTCAGTCGAGTTGACCGACATACAAAGTCAACAGATCCAGTCCGCGGACCTTATTTATAGATCCGACCACTTAGGCTTCCCGTAGGGTTAGCTGACCAAAACTATTTGGCTGACTTCTTTTCCCCGTTAGGAGCAACTTTCATGCGACCGATCGCCTCGGTCGACTGAATCTAACACATTTACCGATTGATATTTGTTGTACTTCACTCAAATTGTAACACAAATCCGATATTAAATTAGCACATTAATTACATTTAGGGCAATTACCATAGTTGTTCCTTCCTTTTCAAAAATGTACAATTAGGCCACTATAAATAGAAGATCAAAAGATGAATAAAGGACTTTTCCCCCCAAACTCACTATCAGCTCGACTCTCTCTCTCTCTCTCCTTCTCTTTCTATTCGCTCTAACTCTTGAGGCGTTTATTTTCGAAAGAAAATTTAGGATCTAACAATAAGTGTACCACCATTCTTCAACCAAGGGAGAGAGGATGAGAGAAGAGTGAGCTTCCAACTAAAACATAACTCATGAAGAACGTTGCTTATGAATAACCACAAGCAGTTGTTGACCACGACCAACGACAGTTGCAACAAAGTATTGTTGTTTTAGTCACCAATTATACTTTTATAGTCAGTACAACCGTTGTAGCCATTAATTACAATTGTTATAGCTCAACTTTGATTGTTATAGCCAAATTACTACTATATTGTTGTAATTGTCAAATTTTTTAATCTCATTTTCCCTCATTCAAAAAAAACACTGAACATATATAACTTTTAATGTCAAGTGAATTACTTTGATTGGGTCATTTCTATAATTTTTTTCTCCTAAAAAATCCAAGTGTCTTTTGCATCACTATTTGTGTGTGCTTAAAAGTTATATTGAGCTAAGACTTAAAGATTTTCTCACAATTGAAAATTTTCTAGCACATATTAATAATAATAATAATAATAATAATAATAATAATAATAATAAAGTTTTGAAACTTTTGTTCATGGCAGCGAGACTTATTAGGTGCGTAGTCTCAGAGTTTGCACATACATATTTAATTATATTTTAATTGTATTAGTTTTTAGGGATGTTTGCCAACAATGAGATTTAAGTTAATAGGATTTAGTGTCTCCTGTAAATCTGAATTTAGTAAATCCTGAAAAGGTTAAATCTTAAAAACAGTTCGACAACTAATTGAATAAATCATCTTAAATCCTATGAAACAGATTGACAATTTTTCAGGATCTAAAAACATGTTATGGTTGTTAGACTTTAACAACAAATCATAATAGAATTTAGTAAATCATGTAAATTCAACTTCTCAAAACAATTCAAAATAATCAAACTAGCTTCTTAAATTCAACTAATATTTTATTTCAAAATATGATAAATAATAATTATATTTTTACTCAAACTAATTAATTATTAATAAATATTTTTATAAAATTAATGATTAAATAGAAGTTTAACAATTATAAAAGACTAATTAGTTAGTTATTAATTATATTTATTATTAATTACTTATAAATTTATTGAATAAATAAAGTAATTATATTTAGTTTTCATTAATAAATAAATAAATTTATTTAAGTAAAATTAATCTGATTTATTTTAAATGAATTATTAATTATTAATTAATTAAATTAAAAAATTAATTTAAATAAAATTAAATTAATGAAATCCTTACCTACATCACTCCCAAATTCTTGCCCACATTGCTCCTCTCCTCAAAACCTTCTTTGTTTCTTCCAAAAACCATCGCTTTCATCATCGAATCCTCGCAAAACAATTGCAATTAGAGCTAGTTGGGAACTCAATGACCTGATGGAGGCTTACAAAGACCCGAAACTCTCATTTTTTTCCTCATGCTCCTCTCCTACCACCATTCAGTAAGGTAACTTCACGTCATTTTTCAACAAAAGCTTTGGTAACTTCACGTCACTTTTTTCAAATCACAAAAAACAAACAGCCAGTCAGCTCAACCAGCTAAGCGGAACAAACTCTTTGGCTAAGCTCTAATTCGTAGGCCCTGATTGATACCATAAATACAATTAGTACGATTAAAATAAAATGAATTAGGCATGTGTTTCGGGCACTGTCTAATTATTTTTCCATTTACCAAGGGCAACATAAGCGAACGGCCGGCCTTCGACGCAAGGAGCGAGAGTGAAGGCAGTAGAAACGAGAGAACTCATGGCGGGCGGCCCGAAAAACCCTAAGAAGGCGAACCTCCTTGATCCCCATGCCATTAAACATGTTCTTGACGAATCCGTCAACGAGGTATTGAATTTGAATCGCTGCTCCTTTCATTCCCTTGTTAGTTGATCTCTGTTTTGCTCGCCTTTTTTCTTTACTGGGATTTTATAGAGATCTCTTGACAGATCGTGACGAGTCGAGGATACGCAGAGGATTTCCGTCTGAGTAACTTGAGGCTGTTTATCGGGACTGTAATTATCGCCGTTGCTCTCGTTGCTCAGTTCTACCCTAAGAAGTTCCCGGAGAACAGGGATATCCTCATCGGCTGCATCGTATTATATCCTTCGGTTATTCATTCAATCGGCTTCGCGGTCTTTTTTTATTTTGACTTGAATTGGTTTGTGTGATGTTCTTCCTTGACTATGGTAAGTATGTAGTTCTCAATGGGATCTTGCAGTTCATTAGCTACACCAAGGAGAAAAATGCGATCCTCTTCACTTATCCTCCTCCCGTGAGTTTTTTCTTTTCTTGATTGGTTAAACTAGTTTCTTTGTTTTAATGAATGATATGCGTGGGGTAGTTTGCTAATGTTTCTGGATTCAAAATTGTCAGCAACATGGACCATGTTTTTTTTATTAAGCCGACTTACACCTGTACGAGTCTGTGTGTGTGTGGAGGGGTGGAGGTGATAGTTTGCAGAAAATTACTTGAAGAATTGTTTTATAAGGAACTTGATTGATTCCCTTTAAGCAAAGAAGGGCAAGCCAAGTCAAGTTAAGGAAAAACAATTCAGAGGAAGGGAGAGGGAGAAATTTCTCATTCAAAGTTCAAAATAAGAGCATTTACATACATGCCGCCTAATTCCTATGTATTTACATATTCAAGGCCTGAACTTTACTTTTTACATCTATACCACCCAAATCTTTGATATCACATAAAAAATACCACTATCTTAACTTTTAAAATCTAAATACACCTTTTAATGCATATGTAAGGTGCTGTGTATGAAAACTCAAAGTTTAGGCTCTAATATGTAAATACATAGGAATTTACTGGTATGTATGTAAATAATTCTTTGAACTATTAATGCCTTAAATTTCATTTGCTTGTGTTAAATTTCTTTCTATGGAAGCAAACAACTTGGCAATTAATTGGCAATTTATTTTTCAATATGCTCGATGAGATATTTCTAAGCTAAATGATAGTTTGAATTTAGACTAGGGAGGTCCTTAAGCAGAACTAAATGAACTTAGTTATGTAGTTTCCTTAACTGACTAAATCAATAATGAGATTTAGATAGAAAATCTAGTGAGGTTTTTTTTTAATTTATTTTTGAGAATACAAGCCGACAAGCTTTATTCTGCTATTTTCATGTTTATAAAATAAGGCTTTTAAATAGTTCTAGCTAGCCCCTTGGCCCATGAGTTTGACCTTCCAATAGTTTTAGTGGGATGGTTCTGATGAGTATAAGCTTAAGGCGGTGTTTGGTACGCCATTTTAAATAGGATTTATGTCAGTGTTAACGTAAATATTGCCAAACATGAAAAAAACAAAACTTAAACCTTGTCGTATCTTAAATCCGAATTTTTCTCTGTTTTGATGGAAATCCTTGATTTATTAAATCTGGTTTTTAGGTGGATTTAACAGATGTAAAGCAGAAAACATACCTCTAGATTCTTTAGGATTTAGAGATTTTCGCTTCCCTCATAATCAAACACTTTAATGGGATTTAACTGGATTCAATCATAAACGAACCTAACTTTATACTGGATTTAATAAATCCGGATTTACAGGATTTACTAAATCCTATTTAACTTAAATTTTGGGTGCAGCCAAACACCCCCTAAATGGTTTAACCTTAATCGGCTTAGGGCCTCATGAGCTCATTTATTATGTTGAAGCTCTATCGTAACCGTCTTTATTAGCTATGAAGGGAGTGGAAAATGAAACACAATTGATATGAGAGTTGTGCTTTGAACTCAAGATTTATTATAAAAATAACTAAATTGCTCCATTATGCTAAATCCATGTAGTTAGGCCTAACTAAAACTTAAATTACTATGTTTATATAATTATTTGAAGGTGGGCTTAGAACAATGGTTTAAGATGCCTTCATTATAATAGTGATTCTGAGACTCAAGTCAATGAAATACTTTATATTAATGAAGCCAAGGTCTATGTACAAACTGCCTTCATATCATATATTGAGTTAAGTTATAAGCTCGATACTCATTCATACAAGGCTCATTTATATTTATTCACTTAAGTTATTAAATATGTTTGAACAAAATTTTAAAAACTTGACATATAAATATACTCAAGTTCGAAATTGGCTAACTCATTCATTTATGCTTGTGGCATGCTATTTGTTGCTTAGCAAGTGCTTTGCCATGAGGTTGATAAAATACTTAATGGTAGTTTAATTACTTTTTTGGTGATGTATTTTATATGTTGATATAAATTGTCTTGTATCATGTATCTAAAAAATCATATATATCAAAGTATATGTATGATATATATATCAAACAAGTAACTAGATTTATAAATTAAATTTATATTTTATAAATCTTAGCTAAATAATATCAATAATACTTAGGTTCAATTTGAGACAGTTTTTCATTTGCATTGTGTTTCAGACTGCCATGATAACTCTTATCGGGTAACTGCTTTCTTACTTTCTTTTAGAAATTTTTATGATGATAAATTATTTTTTGTACCTAGTTTGTTAAAGTGCGATAGTTATAAGATAGCTATTATCAATTTTTTTGAAAAAAAGAAATTATAATTCCTATCGTTGTTTTCTAAGGGTTTGCTTTCCATATTACAATTTTACAACTGCCTTTATAAAAAATTGTAGTTGTCTCAAAAAAGCTCCTTGTCTATTTGGTTAGTCTAATCAAATCCATAAATCCATTTATGTTTACTAATAAGTATATTCATCTAAATCATTTGGATAAAATGCTCCGACAATTAAGCTCATTTAAAGCTCAGTTATAGCTCAAACTTGCTAAATCCATTTATGTTTGTATGCATTGGTGTGTGCATGTGCTTTATTTTCGTTATAGTTTTGGAAAATAATGTTATTTTTCATTTTGTGTGTTCATGATGAATGCTTCTACTAGTTCAAGTTACAATTGAGTTTCCTTTTATTTTACTCGTATTGATTGTTAGTTGCTATGATGGACGTTGCTGTAATTGTTTCATTCATTGGCTAATACCTTTTGATGATTATCATAAAAGTTTATTTCAACAATTTTATTATTATTACTATTATTATTGGTGGCCAATTATTATATTATTGTTATTATTATTATTATTGTTTTGGATTGCAATCTAGACTAGATGAAAAAAAATTAAAGTTGATTTTTAAGTTTATGGCAAACTGTAGAACTCAAGTCAAAACTTTTGAAATGAATTCGAATTTGAAATTTTTGGTACCAGGTTCTTTGTCAAAAGTGACACAACATGACATAACTCTATTGTGATGAGAGCTAAACCAGGGTTGGCTAGGACGCCGCTCTTATGTGATGCGCTACAACTTAACTCGATTGTTGTAATGAAGGTGGATTAGTTGGTCTCCATGACCTTCTTTGTTTTAATTCTTTCATTCGTTGGCCAATACTTTTTGATGGTTACCATAAAGTGTCTATTCTTGTTGGTGGTCTATTATTATTATTATTTTGGATTGCAATCTAGACTTGATGAAAAAAAATTAAGGATGATTTTAGGTTTATGGAAAACTGTAAAACTCAAGTTAAACCCTTTGAAATGAATCCAAATTTGAAATTTGTTGGTGCCAGGCTATTTGTCAAAAGTGACAAGCGATGACATAACTCTAATGTATGAGAACTAAGCAAGGGTTGGCTAGGACGCCACTCTAATGTGATGTACCACAAGTTAACTTGATTGTTGTAACGATGGTGGTTAGGATGCCAAACTTAAGTGAAACAAATGCTGTAAGTTAACTGATTATGGGGAGAAATAAGCAAAGGTTGAATAGATCTAAATCCAATTTAGCTTTAACATATATCATTTTGGAATTTGGAGCAGGAAAGATAAATAATTGATGGATATTATGATAGGAAGAAGAATAGCATTGCTTATTTATTTAAAAAATGAGTGGAAAAAGAAAAATCCAAGGACATTGAGGGAGTTCCAAGTTATTGAATGTTAGAAATGTTAATAACAGGCATAGCACCTGGCTTTTAATTCATAAAAATAGTTGAAAGTTACAGTATTGATTTAGTAGGATTAGTGTTAGATTGATTGCTATTAATATAATCACTTTGATGTAGTTAGTGCTGATACTGCTCAACTTAAATTATAAAGTTGTCCAAAAAATTAGTTTATTGAAGAGATGAATGATGTGCTACAATGTATACCTACTGAAGAAGGGATAATTATCGGAGATGATTTGAATGTGCATATAGGTTCAAATACGTTGGTTTATAAAAGAATTTATGATGATTTGGGAATTTGTAATAAAAAAGTAATAAGAGAGTTCTCGCATCCTATGATCTTGTCATGGAGAATGCATCTTTAAGACATGAGAAGAAAATTCAATTACTTACAACTGCTTTATCACAATATTTTTTTATTATTATTTAAAAAGAAAGAAATTTTAATAAGATTGACGGTTGATTCAATGAAAAAGGCTAAGTACATAACGTGGGTATGATTTAGTATCGTAATAGTATATAAAAATATTCAAAAGAAATTATGGATATAGGAAAAGGTGGTGGAATTTGAAATTTGGGAACAATTGATCTTTCATGTTAGCTTAATAATAGAAAAATTGAAATTCTCCTACTAAGCAAAGTCTGATGTGGGATAAGATGGTTAGCTAAAAGTAGATTATAAACCAATATGAGTATTTAATGGTGCGTGACAAGGCACAGAGAGTTATGATGGGACAAATGTGTTTTTAAAATGTAGAAAAATGAATTTTATTTGGGCTATAATGACTATAATATATGACACGCTTTAATTATGGTAAGGAGTAAGTGATTATGAATTTTGGTTATGAATATAATAAGATCTTGGTTAAAGATTAAGACATTTAGGAAATATGAAAAAAATAATTTGATAAATGATTAAATGTATGCTTTAAGGAACAAATTCTTTTGAAACAACATTATGAAAAAAATTGGGGCTCATTTGGCTTCACATTTGTTTTATGTTTTGTCTTCGTTTTTAAAAACATTTGTTGTTGTTACAATTTTTATATGTTTATGTTTTTGTTTTTAAAAATAAGTCACATTTTTTAAAATAATCAGAAACACCTAAAATGATGCAACTACAACCAAACTTGTTTTAGTTTAGATCAAAATATAAAGAAAATAAAAATAAAAATATAGAAAATAAAAGCGATCCCAAATATCCCCTAGTGTAAAGTTTCATAAATTGATTAAAAGTAATGTAATGTAGCTTAGAAGAAGATACGTAAAGTTAAAGTTTTATGCTATGATGAGTTATATAAATTTTGGAGATTGATCGGGTGCATTGCATTGTTCAGAAAATATGCATAAAGTTAAAGCATTATGCTAGGATGAGATACATTGAAATTTGGAGAGTTATGGGGATCATTGTTGTGATTGATTAAGAATTATTTCAATGAAATTTTAGAGAATGAGTGGATCTCAAATGATTAGAGAAATTAATTGATACTAATATTTTAGAAAAAAATATTGCTCAAAATTGTATTAACTACATAGGAATCAAACTTTTGAGTTTACAATGAACATATACAAGATATGAATGAAATATAGAAAAATTTTATTAATTTTAGGCAACCTAATTGATTCATGATTGTGGTGTAATTGAGCCTTATCAAGCTTGACTTTATGTATTGCTCGAGCTAGGATTGTTTATCAAATCATGAGCTTGAGCTAGAGTCGAGCTTAAAGGGCAAATTTGAACTCAACTCGTTGTAATAGCATCAGGTCTCATGAGCTTAAGCCAAAGAAGGTCTTCGGAGAAAGCATCGACGTGATGAGCAGCTATATATACAAGTCGAGGAGTTGTGCCTCGATGAGCTTGAACTTGGGCTTGTGTAATATTTGAGCTCAAGCTCGTACCTCATTATGCATGACTCGTAAACTCATTTGTGAGTTGAGTTTAAGTCGACTTGGCTCAGTTACTCCCCTAATTTATGTTAATGGAGAATACAAAACAAAGAAGGAATCTAATTATACTTATAATTATCTTAAGTAGGCATAGAAATGAGTGCCACTAGAATTGATTTGAAGGGCAATGAAGTTAAAAGGTGTTTGTTAAAATTTGTTGATATTATTTGTAGTGCTAATTAATGTTATTAGTTGTATAATTAACCATCGGTTTTCAATTGTTTTAGTGTACTATTAGTAGGTCTGTGTTGACCTCATTTTTGGTGAGGTCTAGTCTTCCTCTTAGGGTTTAGGATCTAGCCTTAGGGATCTCCCTTTGACTATCTTAGAACCTTAGAAATGGGACCCGTCTCGTTCTAGAAATTGAACCTACTTCTGTAACCTTTTAGAGTTTCGCGTGTGTGGTATCGACTTATAGCACTTAGAAGGGTGAAACCAACATGAGGAAACCCAAAAGGAATTCCTATATGACCTTTTGAGTCTTAGGATGACCTGCACAATTCGCACTCCCGCGCCCACAAACTTTGCAATTCGGAGAATCGACGCGTCTGATTGCTACAATTCACATCGTTTGCATTGTTACCTGTCGAAGACTCGAATAAACTTTTTGAAACGATCGATCACGAGTCGAGACTTCCTGAAATTTGAAATTTGACGTGTTTTTTACCTGATTGTCGACAACGTCGTCCGAGCAACCCCGGATGACAAAACGAACTGCACCGGCGCGTCCGGAATGTCGATTTTGTCTAGGGAGGACACACATTTTGTTACAACACCGCGCGTGAATAAATCACATATGAATTAGTGTATATATATATATATATAAATTAATTTATATAAAACCAAATCCTTCTTTTTTTTTCTCTTTAGGCCCTAAATCCCTAAACTCACACATCCGAGCTCTGCCTCCCTTCCCTCTCTCGTTCGCGTGTCGGGCCTTTCCCTTTCTCGATCTTGAGCCAGCCGAGCTCCTCCTCCTCCACGCGAGAGAGAGTTGACTTCTCATTCGTCCTTGCCCGACATTTTCTGTCCGCGACCCTCCTTCTCGAAGTCGTGCCAGTCTCGCCAAGTTGTGGTTTTCCTTTTCTTGGTAGTTTGACTCTGGGAAGTTGGCTCCCTGGTACACTTGAATGGCAAACTCTCTTCTTCCCGATACTTTCCTCGCTATCACTGGGCTCGCCACTTGGTCCTATATGTTTCGGTTGTTTTGCCTTCTGTGAGCAGGGAATGCGTCTTTTTCTTCTTTGGCCCGATTCGATTATCGTGGGTGGATTGGGTGATCTTCTTTCTCTTCCCTTCTCTTCTCTGCCTATAAACATAATTTCTTTTGGAATTTTGGGGGTTGTTGAAAAATTTTCTAAGAAGAGGGGTAGAGATTTTGGTTATGGGAGAAGTTTGGGAAGGAGATTTCTGTGAGAGCATCTCCTTGAGGTGGTTTCTTGTGTTGCGGTGTTTTACATTTACATCAAAAAGGTACCTCTTCTTACCCCCTTTCTTCGGTGCCCTATTTCCTTTCAGTTTCTCTCTGCCGAGCCTTTCAGCATGGTTCTGTTGGATGGTACAGCATGCTAGTTTACTTTACTTTCATATATTTTTGAGATATTCACTTTAAGGGCATGTGAAGGATTAAATGTGAGCATGTTTCAGGGGTGAGATTTGATTAATTGCTTAGAATGGTGGAAATATAGCATGGCATAAGTTTTCTTCTTTTCTCTATTAGCTTGAGATGAAATTGTAGCATGTTCCTATTACTTTGAATAGAAAGGTTGAAACATGGCTTTGAGATAATTTTAGCTCCTCTTGCAAGTATGTTGGGATATGGATTATGAAGCTTTTCATCTATTTTCATTTAGCATGAGATATTGAAGAGTTTATTTGGCCTTTCATTCATGTTAAGGGTTCGCTTTTGGCATCTTATGACTTTTTCTTGCTTAAAATGCATGATATGAAGAGGTTCACTTTGATTTGGGAAAGATTCCATAGTTTGTGTATGCCTCCTCAGAGAGGAGGGCATCTTCCATGCTTGGATGTTTGAGGGAAAGTAACTCATGTTTGGAACAACTCTATTGATGGCCTAAAAATGGTTGTCATTACATTGTTACAGTTTAAAAGTCTATTTTGGTTCCATATGCTGATGCTTTACAGGTTGGTGAGCTACTCCTTGACTTTGAATGACTCGATTTTACCTTGAAATGGCTGGAGATTTAATTTATGTTAAAGTTTGAGTTTCTATCCATGTTTGGGCCCTGCTTTGAAGCTCTTATAGGCCGTGGTTTTTGTTGGCCCCTGCTGGGCTCGGTTTTGGCTTGTAATGACTTGGTTTTGGAGCTGTGTGGGCATTCGACTTTCATTGCAGGGGCATGAGATGTTGACTTTTTGTTGAGGTGTTGAAGTTTTCTTTGCTAGCTTTAAGAAGCTCACTTTGGGCTCTTACTGATTTTTCGATTTGTTTAGAAGTGGCTGGAATTTTAATTTCTATTAAAGTCTGGATTAATATCAATGCTTAGGTCCTGTTTTAGCCTTGTTGGGCTCGGTTTTGGCCTCTGCTGGGCTCGGTTTTGGCATCCTACGGGTATTTTGGCTCAAATATACATATGCAGAAGGAATTTATTTTGGAGGAACTCCATGGCTGTTCTTGTTTAAAACATATGTTAGTTCTATATTTTGATGTCTTGAGGATATGGAAATGTTTTCTACCCTTTTGTTGTAACCTGAGTTTGAACTCCAGTTGTGACTCTGTTTGGCTTTAGTTGGGAGTTCGGTTTGCTTTGTTTGGCCTCCTACTCGAAATGTGGTTTTGCTAGCTTTAGTTCATACCCGAGAAATGGCTTAGTTTCTTTTGATTTTTGTTGGTCTCGGCTCTTACCCGAGAGCCTGTTTTGGGCGTGTTGCGTTGTCCCCATTTGAAAGCTGTTATTTGGTCCTTGATGGATTGGTTTGGCAGTTTATAAGGCCGCAATTGGGTGTTTGTTTGGTTCCTAGCCGTGGGTTTGTGATGTGGTTGAATCAGCCTCCTCTTTTGGTCCTTACCCGTTAGGCCTATTGGAGGTCGTTTGGTGTGATTTGGTTCTTCTTGCTAGGATTGATTGGCTTGAATGTTATGGATAGATCAAGTTTGTCATCCCAAAAATTAGAATCATTTTAGTTATCCTCTTATGTTTGTCAGGGAAGCATAGTAGCCATTGGTGGTTCTTTTCTAGATCCTTTGTTGCCTTAGCTGTGAGCCTTATTTGTTGTTCCTTGAGTTTGCCTCAGTTTTGAGCTTCCTCTGCTTCTGTGCCTTGAGTTTGCCTTACCCGTAAGTTTCTTTTGGTCTTGAGTTTACTTTAGCCGAGAGCCTTAGCTGCTATTTCCTCTATCCTATTGAC
This sequence comes from Phalaenopsis aphrodite, assembly GCA_003013225.1. Taxonomy (NCBI): domain Eukaryota; kingdom Viridiplantae; phylum Streptophyta; class Magnoliopsida; order Asparagales; family Orchidaceae; genus Phalaenopsis; species Phalaenopsis aphrodite. Next base: position 1,560,778 of record NEWO01000024.1, on the reverse strand, counting down.
CCCGGTCGTGAGCATTTATTTGGTTATGTGGGAGGATTTCATGCTTATTCGACGTATAAGGCTATTTATTAATCTGAAAGTTGGGGGAATTTTGATTTCGGCATGAGTTTTGAAATATTAATCGTGGTTTCCCCGTGATCATTTTCTTTTGAAGTTTGGAAGATTTTAAACCTCGTTTTGGAAAAGCATTTGGTGGACTTGATCAATCCTACGCCTTTGGGGTTTGAGAAAATCAGCGCAAAGTGACCCTTTATGTTTGTTAGGAAAGACCTTGCGCCTTACTTTTCTAAGTCTTTTCGATACGAGCTTTGAGGACTGATCTATTCTCTTTTTCGGTGTTTTAGATGGATCAGTGTCTTCTCTCTTTCACCCTGTTTTTGTTCTTTTCTTTCCTTGCTTCTTGGTTCGTTCTTTTTTTTCTTATGTTTGATGCATAAGCAACTATACGTGAAACCATCAAGCAAGATCGCAAGTAGTCGTTTTTGGGGCGTACGGTGTTGATGATAAAGGCACACTGAAGATAGAGCAGAAAGATGTCCTATCCTATAACATCAAGATCCAGACATTTGATGAACAATAGGACATGGTATCCTTCACCGACATAAGTCTAACGGGAGTTGGCTCAAACCTTCTCAAATGATTGGCAGTCCCATGCACGACAGTGTAATCGACTCGTGGACAACGGAAATTTCTAAAAAAAAGTTTTAATAAATCCTTTTTCAAGCAAAAACATACTTTTCTACGAAACAAAATTGATAACTCTTCTTTGCATGTTTAAAATTTGTATGCATGTTAAAAAACATAAAACATACTTTAAAGCTGGTTGTTCACCTGACGAATACCTGTTTAGGCTGGGAAATAACCCTCTAAGTGAGGTTCAAGACACACTACTAGACGAGTGGCGGGTTCTATACATTCGGGTGACCGAGTAGCCTTCGTGGACCCTCGAGAATAAATATATAGCTGAGCCTAGTCCCATACGAGTGCTTGCGGTCCCCCTCACCCAAACTTTTTTTTGTTTTTGTTTTATCGAAGCTTTGGGACAGGGCACTCGTGTTAGTTTTTCTTTCTTTCGGGATTTCTCCAGGATTTTTTAGGATTTTCTTTTACTTGAGTTTTTTCTCGTTAATTTTCTCGAGTTTTCTGCTCTTCCTTGGATTTCCTCAACGTTGTTTTTTCCAAACTTCGTTTTTGAGATGCGTTTAGGTTAGCTATACTTAAGAAACGGCGGATCTCACGGTCGTACATGTTTGCTTTACATTTTACAACATTTCATTTTCCTGTTTCTACCTGCTACTGTTCTTTCTGTACGACATGTTATACTTGTCTTGATTCTACCTGCTACTGTTCTTTCTGTACGACATGTTTTACTTGTTTTGTTTCTACTTGCTACTGTTCTTTCTGTACGGCATGTTATACTAGTCATGTTTTTGTCTACTACTATTCTACATGCATCCTACTGTTTGTCATGTACTGCACATGTTATATTATATAGCTTTAAGCATGTCTTCTTTTATATAGGACATTTAGATAACTACAACCATAAGGTCATTTGATTTGACACTATAATTGGACACCCTATAAAACTTGAATTCGTAATGACGAGGACCTTGGAGCTAGCGCGGTGGGCAGTACGACCATCTTCAATAGCAGAACATGTCTTCCCCAGCAAAACCATTCATTTTTCTAGAAATTAAACAACAATTCATAGGATTTCGATGTTGTTTGTCTGGCGCAACATCAATCCTCACTTTAGGCCTTTGCACAGTCAGACTGTGCAATTTAAGCCCTAACTTGTTCTAGGTTCCGAGGTTGTCGTCCGATACGACGTAAACCCTCATATCTTTCAGGCGATTTGTGTGACCATGTCACGCAAATATAAGCTCTAATTAAATAAAATTGACAGGATGAAACACTTTAATAATTTCTTCTCGAAACTGAAGCCAAACCATAGGATAGACTGGGAAGTCACCGAGGTTTGTCTCAGGATCCGTGGCCTCCCCTAGTTTCTCTTCATTCTAGATTCGAGTCTTTCCTCTTTCACACATCTTCGTCCGATCTCGTTGAAAAGTCATATCCTTTTGATCTCTTTGAAAATAGTATTCCCTGATTTTTATCGAGAGTTTTCTTAAGTCACTTCGGTCATCTAAGATGTAATTAACTATAGGGGCTTACCCTTATAGGAAGCTTTTTTGACCCATCCTAAAATAAACCCTATTTAATTCTTTGTATTAAATAGGGGAACTTGTCGGAAAATAAACGGTTTTGCAGACCAAACGGATGTCATATATTTCTTAGTTTATTTGATTGAGTCTCATCCTCAAGTCTTGTGTTTATCCCTCAGGAT
>NEWO01000024.1:1453746-1552601 GCA_003013225.1 Phalaenopsis aphrodite | reverse complement strand
CCAGCAAAACTTTCAAGAAGAACTAATGGAGGAGAAAAAAGACAAAGTATTGGATTATGATTCGTTTTCTTTTGATGATGAAATGTGGATCGCTGGATTGGAGTTCGGGGGTGGGATTAATGTTTTTGATGATTATGATAATGATTTGATCTGTAGCTTATTTGACGAAAATCTTTGATGGAAATTTTTTATATTTAAGAGAATGGTTTGACCTAATAGTGTCGTAGCAATGTAATAAGCATTTGGAAAATAAGAGTAGAAGATGTGCTTTCTTAAGTGATGTATATCCTTTCCATGGATTAATAAAGAAATTTTATTATATTCAATGATGAAATAAGGAAGAGATTGGTTGGCTACACATTCTTTTGAGAAATTTTATGCATATGCAATATAACAAAAAAAAAACTATTCGGGAACATAAATTTGTTTAAATAATGATCTATTATAACACAACATTTTTTACATCAACAAACAATTGTGAGGTGTATATAGATGTTGCAATATAAGTTTAGTTGAGCAATTAGTATGGTGGCAATGCATTCTAATAAACATGTGAAAATTTTAAGTTTAAGCGACACTATTAACTTACTAGCTCTCGTTTTAAACTCTTACTGACTTGGTGTGAGAGTAATCTTTTGGGGACTGTGTAGTTATCCATCATTGAGTAGGAGCCATTCGATAAGGCTCACATATTTTCAAAGAAAGAAATAAATTCTAATATGCTTATAATAATATTCTAATCTAATGAATGATAATTTCTTAGGCTATAGGTTCAACTAAAACTCGTAATGGTTGTGAATTTATAACTGTTAATGTTATGATTTTAAAATATTATATCATATGGTGTTAGTAATGATAATATATGCTTCAATCTGCTTCAAAAATCTTAAAGGTATAATATTGCATGTAGCTTCATCACACCAGCCTAAGAAATTATATGACTTCTTGCAGCTTCATCATCTAAGACCATTAAAGCAATATTTCATGTAACATTATTTGCCTATTAATTTAGTGTTGTTTACTACAGTATCATTTCAAATAACATTGCCATTCAAATTGTTTATATATCATGCATGACTTCTTTTACCTTCATTGCTTAAGATTATCATATTTTCTATACTAATCAAAGTAACTATAGTGCCTAATTTAGCAATAATACTTACAATAATTCATATAGCATTATTGATATGTAACAATTGTGTAAGTCTGGCTGGAAAATAATGTCAACTTCAAACTAAAACTCAGGATGGGATACTTTTATCAAATGAAAAATTTCTACCATGACCCTCTCTCTTAGAGTTGGGCTTCAATTAATATTGAATTACATAAATAAAATATTGAAAAAATCATATTATAAAGTTAAAGAATGTATAAATTTGGTCTCTTTTTACTCGATTGATTAAGATATTTTGGCTTAAATTAAATAGGAGTTATCACCCTTCTTTCTTGGGCCATGTTGTGCATCATGGAATTTCTGCACCAATAAAACATTTACAAACATATATCAAGATGGGATATAATCCGTGCAAGTTGAAATCCCTGGTATTCATGAAAATTTCAATGTTTAAGTTAGGACTTGCTTATGAATATTAAATTTGACCTCGCCACTTCAAATAATGTATAAATTATGAAAAAGTTACAAAAATGAAGATATGATGAAAATATATTAAATTTCAAATTGAAGACCACACCATGGATTTTCATCTATTTATTTTAATCATATAATTACAAATCATGGTTCTAAATATGTGCTATCATTGTATTTAAAAATGACTTATTTTGGAATATAGCTTCACTATTATTATTACAAATTATGGCTCTCTAAGTATGTGATGTATTTTGTCTTGATATGGAAAGTTGGGTTTAGTGCCCCTCTTCTTCATAAAACTTATGTGGTTGCCCAAGAGATTATATTTATACATCATTTTTAATCATGAATGAAGAATGCAATTTTTTTTGTTTCATTTTTATATTTTTGTCATTGTTCGTGATTTGTATCTTCTATCCTCACTACTCGACACTCTGCTTGTTTAGGTTTGACCTCATATATTTATTCTATGATGGTATGATCCACTCATAATATTTGTTCATTCAGCACTGTGTTTCAATTCTTTATTAATTATTATATAAATTTAGTTAATTTTTATACTAATGTTAATATATTTTTCTATAAGATCAAATATATTTCCTGTAATGCCCCATGCATCCTCATGCCTTCTTCACTACTCCAATCTTGCCATAAATCCTACAACATCACTTGCAACTTAGACCTCTACTTATTAACTAAGCAATAGTGCTTCACGTTGCTTCACTATCTTCCCCTAAAACATTTTATGCAACTTCACTTCATACTCTTTCAATGACATCATTGTAAGCCCCCTTTGTAATAATCTTTGTCATATGATCATTTAAACATTTCACCAATGGTGCTACTTATGAACATTCAAAGACAAAAATAACCGAAAAATTTTGTGAAAAACGACGGCAATAAAGTAAAAAAAGGAACGAGTAAAATTGCACACAGAGAAAAAAACTATAGTGACACACAGATTTACGTGGTTCCGCAAATTTGTCTACATTCATGGAGCTGCAGATGATTTATTTCTTCGAGGAATTACACCGTCGAACGCCTCGACATTTTCAAGAAAATTTCTATTTTCTTCTCTTCCTTCTTCTCTTTCTCTTAGCTCTCAAGGTGACTTTACTTTGTCTTTCTTGGCTTGCATTTTTTAAAACCAAAAGAGACTATTTATAGAAACCATGAAAGCGGTAGGTGGAAGGTAGGTGGGATGTGGTAGGTGAGCAGTAGGTGAGTGTGGTAGGTGAGCGGTAGGTGAGATACTTAATTAAGAAGCTAATTAATGGTGGATCAGATGTCCACATTACCAACAAAAAAATTATTTTTTTTTCTTGAAGAATAAATAATGCCACCTAACATGAATCTACTAAATATTTGATGCTTTTGAATACCCATCAAGGATCAGGCTAAACTAAAGTTACTTTCCCTCACTTTGTATGCCTAGAAAGTTCTTCAAAAAAATCTAAAATGGATGCTTTGTACTAAAAAATGGCTTAATATCATAAGAGAATATTGATGCAGATGTTTGATGAATGATATTTTATTTTGGGAATGTGATAAGGATTGAAATGCTATTAAACACCTACAATACACATAAGTATACATGTCATCCAATTAGTATACGACACAAAATCAGTGTGTTTATCTCATCAGGAATGAGTGAACTCCCAGAGTTTGGAAAATTTATTGTCTACTTATTTTGAATCTAGCCTAAAAGGTTGGAAATTTGTTGATTTTAAAATTTATAATCCTAATTTTTTGCAAAAAGTAAAACTTGCATGTGTTTTTAATGACTTGATTTGTTAAAATTACTATTTATTTTTATGTCCTCAGAGCATACAATTCATTTTTATTTTTATTGTTCTCATCAAAATTTAACAAATTTAGCGCTTTTGTTTTCACATATTAAACGAGAAAACGAGATTTATTATTGTTTAGAATTGAAATGAGGGGAGAAGATGGAAGAAGGGTTAATTTGTGATAATGAATTAAACGTAGCGTTTCAAAAAAGACACGCAAGGTAAGATCTTAATGATATTGTAAGCAGGGTCGTAAATGAGCAAGCTCAGGCTTGACTTGTGTGGGGCTTGTTTGAAATTAATTATGTTTGAAATTGACTCTTGTTTGAAATTGTTTGTGAACGGTGTTTCCCCATTTGACTTGATTTACATGTTTTTATTTGTGTTTGTCTCGTGTTCTACTTGAAATTAGCTTGTATAATTAAATTAGAAAATTTTATTTGAGATGTTGGATTCAAATCTGCATCATTCTCTTGCAATAATAATAATAATAAATAGAACCATATGATCACTCGAGTTATGGTGATTTAAAATCATATAAATATAACATGATCGGACAAAATGTGGCATAGAATCTAACATTAGATGTTCATGAAAAATGACTTTTTTGGACAAACTTTCATATCTAAAGGACCTAATTTTTTATGTATTTATGTATCGAACATCTTTTATTTACCTATTTATTTATTTATATATGCCACTCAATTATTTTATATTACATAAAAAAAAGTGAGATGTAGACGCATGCATGGATAATGAGGTATGCGTAAGTTTTGGTGTCAGACATTTAAGTACGTAGTGGGGGCGGGCATGAGCTTGACTGTGTTTGCACAGTAAGCTGCACATGCCTCATCTGACGGTCAAGAAGAACTGAAAAGATGGCCAGTTCGATAAACCTACTGGCTAGGAGCAGAACGAACTTTCTGTCGGTTCTAAATTTAGTACGCATAAATAACTCCCATCTAACCTTCTACTTATCTATTTATAGAAAAATTCTGGGGCCATAGCTATCTTAGTTTATCTATTTAAGCAGCCTAAGTTGAGAAGAAGCAGCAGCAGCAACAGCAACAACAGCAGTAGAAGAAGCGGAGATGAAACAGAGGGCTAAATATAATGAGGATGGAGTGAATAAGGGAGCTTGGACTGCTGAGGAAGACGAGCTCTTGGCCTCCTGTGTCAATACCGTAGGTGAAGGGAATTGGACGAGTCTTCCCATGAAAGCAGGTAAAGCTACGCAGAAAATGTTATATATATATATATATATATATATATATATATATATAGATGTAATCTCAAAAAGATATACTTTGTTATATGATGGCTATTTATGTACGGGTATGTTTATGTACTTGATGAAGGTCTCAATAGAGGTGGAAAGAGCTGCAGGCTAAGGTGGCTGAATTACCTTCGCCCAAACATAAAACGTGGGAATATCTCTGTGGAAGAAGAGGAGCTCATTATTCGACTCCACAAACTCCTTGGCAATAGGTTCTCTCTCCCACACACCTGCAAGATTAGGGTTCCATTTTGAATGAAAATATGGATTCAATTTTATGAAAATTTAAAAAAAAGTTAGAATTTAAATAATTAAGTAAATAAAGTATATTCCCTATCATCATCTAAATGCTTTTATCCATAAAAGCATCATGTATTTTAAGTATCATTTTGCATGACGTTAAAATGAATGTTAGGTTCTTCTATCATTTAACCGAGACTTCAAATTATATGTGTTTATCACAACATAGTGGTTAAGGGTAACATCTCTCACCATTAGATTGCAGGTTTGAATCATGCATATTGTCTTTTGGTGTGACCTTTTCCTAAAAAAGAAAGACTTAAACTACTTATTCAAATCATATTTGTGAGAAAAATTTAAATAAAAATAAAAAAATATATCTTAATGGATTCAAGATGTCTCAAAATTTACTTTTTACTAACTTTGAAAATAATTCAAAATTGAGTTATTTTCAACTTATGATTAAATTTTGTTAAACATATTCTAACTAAATGTTTTCACCCATATTTTTCTGATTAAAATTTTCTATTCTTACTTTAAATTTGTTTTTTGAATCAATAGGTGGTCTTTAATTGCTGGAAGGTTACCTGGTCGAACAGATAATGAGATCAAGAACTATTGGAACACGACTCTATCGAAGAAGATTCAAACAAAAAAATTTACGATTAACATGCCAAATATCAAGGCATGGAAGCCTAAATCAAATCCTCTGGAAACCAAAATTACTTCTTCTATCTCTTATTCGATTCAAACTACGGAATTAGAGTGCACCAAAGCTTCTTATCCATTACATGTTCTACCTTCCACGAGTGGAGTTATTCAAACCCAACAAATTAGCCAGCAAAACTTTCAAGAAGAACTAATGGAGGAGAAAAAAGACAAAGTATTAGATTGGGATTCATTTTCTTTTGATGATGAAATGTGGATCGCTGGATTGGAGTTCGGGGGTGAGATTAATGCTGTTGATGATTATGATAATGATTTGGTTTGTAGCTTATTTGACGCAAATCTTTGACGGAATTTTTTATATTTAAGAGAAGGGTTTGACCTAATAGTACTGTAGCAATGTAATAAGCATTTGGAAAATAAGAGTAGAAGTTGTGCTTTTCTTAAGTCATGTATATCCTTTCCATGGATTAATAAAGAAATTTTATTATATTCAATGATGAAATAAGGAAGAGATTGGTTGGCTACACATTCTTTCGAGAAATTTTATGCATATGCAATATAACAAAAACAAAAAAAAAACTATTGGGGAACATAAATTTGTTCAAATAATGATCTATTATAGCACAACAGTTTTTCCATCAACAAACATTTGTGATGTGTATACAGATGTTGCAATATAAGTTTAGTTAGGCAATTAGTATGGTGGCAATGCATTCTAATAAACATGTGAAAATTTTTAGATTGAGCGACACTATTAACTTAGTAGCTCTCATTTTAAACTCTTACTGACTTGGTGTGAGAGTAATCTTTTGAGGACTGTGTAGTTATCCATCATTGAGTGGAAGCCATTCGATAAGACTCAAATATTTTCAAAGAAAAAAATAAATTCTAATATATTTATAATAATATTATAATGAACGATAATTTCTTAGGCTATAGATTCAACTGAAACTAGTAATGGTTGTGAATTTATAACTGTTAATGTTATGATTTTTAAATATTATATCATATGGTGTTAGTAAGGATAATATATGCTTCAATCTAATTCAAAAATCTTAAATGTATAATATTGCATGTAGCTTTATCACACCAGCCTAAGAAATTATATGACTTCATGCAGCTTCATCATCTAAGACCATTAAAGCAATATTTCATGTAACATTATTTGCCTATTAATTTAGTGTTGTTTACTACAGTACTATTTCAAATAACATTGCCATTCAAATTGTTTATATATCATGTACAACTTCTTTTACCTTCATTGCTTAAGATTATCATATTTTCTATACCAATCAAAGTAACTATAATGCCTAAATTTAGTAATAATACTTACAATAATTCATATATAATTATTGATATGTAACAATTATGTAAGTCTGGCTGGAAAATGCTGTCAACTTTAAACTAAAACTCAGGATGAGATACTTTTATCAAATGAAAAATTCCTACCACGACCCTCTCTCTTAGAGTTGGGCTTCAATTAATATTGAATTACATAAATAAAATAAAATAAAATCATACTATAAAGTTAAAGAATGTATAAATTTGGCCTCTTTTTACTCGATTGATTAAGATATTTTGGCTTAAATTAAATAGGAGTTATCACCCTTCTTTCCTGGACCATGTTGTGCATCATGGAATTTCTGCACCAATAAAACCTTTACAAACATATTTCAAGATGGGATATAATCCGTGCATGTTAAAATCCCCGGTATTCATGAAAATTTCAATTTTTAAGTTAGGACTTGCTTATGAATATTAAATTTTACCTCACCTCTTCAAATAATGTATAAATTATGAAAAAGTTACAAAAATGAAGATATGATGAAAATATATTAAATTTCAAATTGAAGACCAACACCATGGAATTTCATCTATTTATTTTAATCATATAATTACAAATCATGGTTCTAAATATGTGCTATCATTGTATTTAGAAATGACTTATTTTGGAATATAACTTCACTATTATTATTACAAATTATGGCTCTCTTAGTATGTGATGTATTTTGTCATGATATGGAAAGTTGGGTTTAGTGCCCCACTTCTTCATAAAACTTATGTGGTTGCCCAAGAAATTATATTTATACATCATTTTTAACCATGAATGAAGAATACAATTTTTTTTTCATTAGTAGATTTTTGTCATTATTCATGATTTGTATCTTCAAACCCCACTACTCAACACTCTGCATGTTTAGGTTTGACCTCAATTATTTATTCTATAACAGTATGATCCACTCATAATATTTATTCATTCACCACCATGTTCCATTCTTTATCAATTAGTATATAAATTTAGTTATTTTATACTAACTTTAAAATATTTTTCATATAAGACCTCATGCCCTCTTCACCACTCCGATCTTGCCATACATCCTACACTAATCAACTAATCTATAGTGCTCCAAGTTGCTTCACTATCTTCTCTTAAACCATTTTATGCAACATCACTTCATACTCCTTTAATGACATCATTGTAAGCCACCTTTGCAATAATCTTTGTCATATGATCATTTAAACATTTCACCAAAGGTGCCACTTATGAACATTCAAAGACAAAAATATCCTAAATTTTTTTTTTAAGAATTGATAATGACGTGTACTCGAATCTACTAAATATTTGATGATTTTGAATACCCATCATGTATTAGACTAACATAATGTGACTTTCTCTCATTTTGTAGGCCTAGAAAGTTCTTAAAAACCCTAAAATGGATGCTTTCTACTTTAACTCGGCTTAATATCATAAGAGAATATTCATGCATATGATTAATAAATAATATTGTATTAGAGGAATGTGATACAGATTGAAATGCTATAAAACACCAACAATACACGCAAGTATACATGTTATCCAAGTAGTATACAAAACTATCTATGTATTGTTCCTATGAGGAATGAGTGAACTCCCAAATTTCAGAAAAGTTCTTTTCTACTTATTTTGAATCTTGCCTAGAAGTTTGAAACTTGCTGATTTTAAATTTTATAATCCTAATTTTTGCAAAAAGTAAAACCTATAACTAGTATTGAGTGTGAACATATGATAGAAAACCTCCCTTGAATTGATCATATGCAAACCATATATATTTAAATGACTTTAATGAAGTTGACAATCATGAAAAATGTTTTTTTGCAAAAGTAAAATCTACTTTCTGCAGCGGGGTGACTTGTTTTCGCTATTATTTGCTTGTGGATTACCTTGGAACCAAGTGAATATAATTTAAACTCTTTAAAAACCTAACATTATAAATTTTTTACAAAATCTTAATACAAGATTAAGACTAATCAAAATTAAGGATTAAAACATTTCAAGATTTTTAAAATCTGTATTAACTTTCCTGATGGCCTTCGAGCTGAATTTTAAATAGGTTGCATAGCATGAACATAATCCAAGTCATACTAATAGGTCATCTACATTAGGACTTGTGTTGATAACTGCATCATATTGCATGTCCTAAGGAGAAGTCTCCGTGCTTCTTTAACTCGACTGACCATGCAAAAGGTTTCTACTTAGGTGGTTGTTTGGCGCGCTTAGGATGTTAGAGGCTTCTCCGACCCAGATGGGGAATAAGTCCATTATGAGAGCTTCTTGGTCTCGTGGTAGTACATCTCTTCACTTTCCATTCCAACAGCTTTATTGTCACTTTGGTAGACATAAGTTCCACCTCTACTCTTCTTACCTATATATGGTCATAGGATTTAGAGTTCCCTTCTCTTGACCTTAGGGCTACTGAGGTTCCCTTGGACAACACAATTCACAGATTTTTTTAAAATAGATCTCAGGTTGTGTTGGGTTGTCTGCCTTCACTACCATGTGGACTTAGGGTCTTAATAGCTTAGGATAACAGATTTGTGTTATCCCCAGCTATCTCTAACTGATTAGGATTACTCTACCTTCTTTTGTTTACCCTCTTTAAGTCATGTCACTCCTTTAACTCTTCATTGATGACATCTCGTACGCCCCGATTTGAGGATAAGACACCGCCCGTTTGGGACGCGGTGTGGACCCTACGAGGTGACCTGGTTGTTACATGGGTCTCGATTGTCGATGAGCCACTACTCATTTGGAGACTCTCTCATTTGGATTACCTTGGAATCATGTGAATATAATTTAAACTCTTTAAAGACCTAACATTATAAATTTTCTACAAAATCCTAATACAAGATTAAGACTAATCAAAATTAAGGAATAAAACATTTCAAGATTTTTAAAATTTGTATTTACTTTCTTGCATGGTCTTCGAGCCGAATTTTAAATGGGTTGCATAGCATGACCATAATCCAAGTCATACTAATAGGGCATCTACATTAGGACTTGTGTGGATAACTGCATCATATTGCATGTCCTGAGGAGAAGTCCCCGTACTTCTTCAACCCGACTGACCAAACAAAAGATTTCTACTTAGATTAGTTAGGTGGTTGTCTAGCGCACTTAGGATGTTAGAGGCTTCTCCGACCCAGACGCGGAAGAAGTCCATTATGAGAGCTTCTTGGTCTCGTGGTCGTACATCTCTTCACTTCCCATTCCAGTGGCTTTATTGTCGCTTTGGCAGGCATAAGTTCCACCTCTACTCTTCTTACCTATATATGGTCATCGGATTTAGAGTTTTCTTCTCTTTACCTTAGAGCTACTGAGGTTCCCTTGAACAACACAATTCACAGATTTTTGAGAAGGGATCTCTAGTTGTGTTGGGTTGTTTGCCTTCACTACCATGTAAACTTAGGGTCCCAATAGCTTAGAATGACAAATTTGTGTTATCCCCAACTATCTTTAACCGATTAGGATTACTCTACCTTCTTTTGTTCGCCCTCTTTGAGCCATGTCACTCCTTTGACATTTCATTGATGTCATCTCGTACGCCTCAATTTAAGGACAATACACCACCCGTTTGGGACACGGTGTGGACCCTACGAGGTGACCTGGTTGTTACATGGGCCTCGATTGTCAATGAGCCACTACTCATTTAGGTTGTGAGAGACTCTCTAGCCTGTGGCTTAGAGAGAGCTTTGAAAGCGTCGAGATGCTCCTATGAGATAACCATCCTTTAGGACACCTCTCACTAGCAGTCACTTGAATGTAAGCAGGGTTTCTTTAATTTAAAGTATTCTTGGGCAGGGAGCATCCCTCAATATATAATTAAACAAATGATATGTTCATTTGGGTGTTGCTCTTAAACCCATGAAAAACACATAAATTTGGTTCTCTGGTTACTTTGGTAGCTTATTTAAGTATTCTTTCGTGAAAATTGGTTCAAGATGTCCTAATCTAACCCTGTTTGGACGTGCACACATTACTTATCGCACGAATTTACCTCACATATGCTCTCCAGGTTCTTTCTAAATTTGACTGCCTAGTCTCGGTCTTAATTCTTCCTTAACCGATCCCTCCTCTTCTTAGAATCACACCGAAGATTCAAGTAAGAGGGTAATTTTAGAAAAGAGAATCTTAATATGATGAATAAACAAGTTGCTGACTCCGATTTTTATAAAAAGAACCCAAACAACATCGCTCACTTTTAAGGACCTTATATACATAGAATCATACCTCATAATAATTTCTAAAATTATGTTCATAGTCGTAATGCCACTATTAAAAATTAACCAATTTAAATGTATTCATCTTCTTGTAGATGCAACATTGCATGCACAAAATCACATATAAGAATGTCAATGATAATGACATGCAAAAGTATTGATGAAGCATCATCATACTCGTCACATGGTTCCCCAAATATGATGAAACTCAATAATACAAATTTGAGCATAATGGTGGATCATAATAATCACAAGTGACCAGACAAATAACCATGTACAATTGTGCAAATAATATATGGACAGATCTCAATAAGGCCATTAAGGCTGATGACAATCACAGTCTATGTGAGGACTCTTATATGACTCATGGATGAGTACAAGAATGATCCACAATAAAAAAGAGAACAATAGTAACAGATAACTATAAAAGGAACAAGAATAATTATTCTATGTTATTAAAAAATATATAAAATTTGTGCCCCCAAGCACTAAGCCAAAGAGAAAAGAAATTCATGACTAAAACTATTTTATTCAACAATAGAAGTTACATTATTTATTAGCATCATAAGACTATCAAGCTTAAGACATTTGAATGGAAAAAAAATGTATGGAAAATGGCTAGGAATGATTGGTTGGTGACTATTAATGATAGAGGTGTTTCTTGGAATGAAATGAGATGTTTCAATCACTCATTTTCAATGGTTCATTCATATTAAAGCTACTCATGTGTGTCCCTAAAAAGTAATAATAAAATAGAAATTATATTCAAAATATTATAAACCATGGGCTTTTTATCAAGATCCAATTCTTTGGTTTATTGTATGGGCTTTTGCCTTAATTATTACAACTGAATTTTAAACTTAATTATTTAAATCGTACATCAAAAGATCTAGCCGTATAGAAGGAAAGAGTATGGCAAAAGAGGGTCAGCCAACAAAAGAGTAGGAGATACTCTTCCTACTGAATGAAGTTGTCTAAGGCAAAGCTAATGAGGCCAAAGCGGATTAAATTGAGACGGACCAAAGATGATCAAAGGATATGAGATTGAGTCGATTCAAGGAATATCTAATTCCCTAAGATCTCCAATCACCCCATAGACATCTAGAGTTCCCTCATCATGAGTTAAGGACGACAGTAAGACCATATAAACTGGCCGAATCACACTGACCAAACTTAGCCGACTGAACTGATGTCATTCAGTTGAGGGGATCTCAACCGGTGAGACAGACCAAACTGAGCTTAGATGGCCGACCCATAGAGCAACTGGATGATAAGTTCATACACGTAAAATATCAATAATATCCTATGCAAACCCTCTCAAAATAATGAAAAAAAAATAATATCATCACATTATACTCTTCCTGTAAATAAGCAGATAATTTTATGAAAAACACATGATTCATATGACATTTTACTGCTCAACTGCTCTCTCTCTTTACGCTCTATTCCTGGTTGTGATTCACGAACAAATCGAGATTCAATATTGATCCATATGATGCACTATATTAAAACCTAAGTTACATACTATTTAGTCAACATAGGTTGTGAGCAATGCACTTCGAAGTTTTGAAGTTCAAGTGTTTAGTGTAGATTAATTGGAGCCAACTAGACAATCATGTCAAGTAGTTAGCATTGAACAAACAATGACGAGTTAGTTGGATGTGTTTGGTAGATATTAAATTGGCTAACATACACGTGTCGAACAAATGAAAGTGTGACGGTAAGGTTTTATGTATTTTTAACTTAGAATTTCCCAATCAACATATGGAGGCACATGAATATGACAAATATGGCTTAGTGATATCATCATGAAAAGTGTAAGGTCAATATTAAGTGCATAAAATGATGTTTTAGATAAACAAATTATAGATTAAAAAATCAATTAACATAATGTAACATAATGAGACATAATGTGACATTTAGGCCTCGTTTGGGGTAGCTTAATGGGTGCGGCGGCGTTTTGAAAACGCCGCCGTTGTGTTTGAATATCACGTTGGCTTCGGATTATTTGTGCCGCTCCGAAAAACAATTCGTGAAATCCTTAATAGGTGCTGAAGCGGGATGGAGGCTGCGTCTTGCGTATGCTTATCGCATTAGGGTAAGAATTTCGGATGTGCTCTTCTCTGCTCTCCCTCGCCCTCGCCCTCCCGATCTTTCTTCTGCTCCTTAACTCTCGCGGAGATCGGCACACATATAAGGTATATTTTCAACCTTGCACTCTCGCCCTCCCCGATCTTTCTTCTGCTCATATCTCGCCTCACTAGAGTATGTATTCGACCCTCACATTACTCTTTGTTTGGGAATGTTGGAATAACTACTGCTAAGCAATTGGTTTCATACCTCACTTGTTTTATTTTGGCTCGAGTTTCAATTTACGTACATGTAGGAATGTGATTTATATTAAAACAACGAATGTTAATGAGTTATTTTAATTCTTATGCATTATTTTAATTCTTTGTTATTGGTCTAAACGTGAGCCATATGTTAGATCCTAAATGAGTGATCTTGCTACCTGATTTTTGGTAGGTTTGGATATGGGCAGATGTAGAGAGGTTGATTTTGTGTTTTTATGAATCTTGAATGAGGAAAACATTTCATTTACTAATAAGCTTCTTTGATGGAAGAATTCCACCAGCTGCAATGATTGAGCAAATAAGTGTTGAAAAATTTTAAATTCATTTGAAATTTTCCTACTTTTGATCTTATTCTTTTCAATAATTTTTGAATTTAAAACAACTATGGATCATATGTAGTTATGCTTGTTTTCTATATTTCCTGAGGATGAGCTTATTGAAGTTTCTTCTTATTTTGGTTTTAAAATCTGAAATTGCACATGGATATTCCATTCATTAATGCACTTGGATATTCCATTCATTAATACATTAGATTTTAATTTTGTTTATGAGCTGCATATGGAAATTTAATGATGTTATGCCCACAACCATATATTATTGGTTGGTAGAAATGCCCTACTAAAGTCATGGAGGGTGAGCTTATGGAGGTTGATCAAAATATATTCAGTAGATTTTCTTGTAATGCATTAATGAAGTTTGATCAAAATATATTGGAGTTTACTATAGAGATGTTTCTAAATGAAATTTCATTCTCCTATCAGCTTAACATTGATTCATTGGCTTTTATTGTAATGCATTATTGAATGGAATATTCATGTGCAGTTTTGTAAAAAAATTTAAAATCTATTGCATTAATGAATGGAATATCCATGTGCAACTTCCCAAATAATACACTTCTATATCCAACCACTGTTATTGAAAGGAGACTGTTTGGTTTGTTGGTTGGTTTATTTGGTTAAATGGATTGATTTTTGGGGATATATTGGTCTTTAGAGCTACGGGTTGCATTGGTCAATTATCACATTGCTTATATTTTAGAGCTAAAGGTTGCATATTTGTACTTGACAATGAAGAAAATTGTTGTCATACTTTGCAGTTGCTTCGGGTGTAAGAGAAGGTGCATTTCATATATAAGATGTCTCTTGCTTATTTCCACACCTGTAGGTCAGCTGGATGTCTTTCATAAGATTTAGTGCATTTTATATATAAGATGTCTCTTGCTTATTTCCACACCTGTAATTCAACTGGATGTCTTTCATTGCTATGTAAAATTACACAATTGCATAATAAAAACATCTTTGATATCTTACTGTGGATGTAGGTCTTTGACCGAACCATATAATTCTTTCGTCTCTTTTTTTTTTTTTTGAGCAAATTGCTACACTGTTGGTTCATTTGGATGGTATGCCTGTAGCATGGTTGGATTTCTTCTCTCGTTGGTTCATTTGGATGAAATGCATTGTTATCTCGTTTTCTTATGCATGTTGAGTTACAATATGAATTTCTTTATGTATATGCAATTCTTCATATAGTTCCATCATGGCTAGGATAAATGAAAGGGGTACATCAACGATGTGGGATAATGAAGTACAAATATTTGGATGGTATGCCCTAAACAGTTTTACCAGACAAATATATGAATATCATTTATACAACCATAACTACTAATAAACTATTTTGAATAAGTTGCCCCAAACAACAAGCCAGTTTATTATGATAATATGCAGATTATTATATTATCAGAATAATATGCTTATCAGCAGATTATAAATTAAGCTTCTCATACACCAATTTCTATGCATTTATAAATAACCCATATATCAAATTATAAATAACCCATAAGCTTTTGTTTTTATATTCATACCACTATCAAAAGCACCATCATTTTATAGTTTACATATAGTTGAGCAATTACATGAAATTTGAGTGGTACCTTTGCAAATATTTCTAAAGGAGGAATTCGCATTATTTCCTCGATTTTTTGGTGCTTTGCCGCAGCGAGGTGACCAGTTCGGAAACCCTAGCTCTTCCTCCTTGCAAACATGAGCAGGTCAGGCCAGCCTCCGGATCTCAAGAAGTAAGTCATTCTCCCTCATCCTCCTCCCCATTCCTCCCTCTTTGTCCTTCGTTACTGGTTCGGTGAATTACTCGCGTTTCTCATCTTCGTGTTTGTTTTTTCTTCCTCCGTTTGTTAAAACGGGTTGCAGGTACATGGACAAGAAGCTCCAAAGTGAGTTCCCCTTTTCTTGCTCAGCTTATACTCTTCCGTAACTTTTCTTTCCACAATATCGTAAGGAATTAGTTATATATTCTATAGAAGATTCTTGTTTTACTATCCAGTGTTTGATAGAAAAATATTTTAAGCTGGTCCATCTAGACTGGCTTTGAATGTTAATTCAGCTCCGTCTTCTTCCTATTTTGTCTGTCGCTTCTTGAAACTGGGTGTTGCAGCTTGCAAAGAGTACATACTTGACCATTTGACATGCCATCTCGGACCTCTAATTGAACCATTGGACTCGTTTTGGATATTTTCCTTTTTTTTTCTTGATTGATTTGCAATTTTTATACTATTTATATACTTACGAAGATTTGACACTAAAGAATTTTGCTTAGATCACCTTTTTTCTATGGTATTCTATTTCTTGGTTTGATTTTTACTAAGTCCATTCCATTCAATTGAGAAGTAAATCCTTAATTTGGGCGTATTTGTATTTCAATTGACTACCCTTGGCTCGTCGATGTGGAGGTGAGCACTTCTGAAAGATAACATAGGAGCATTTGAAAATTAGAAAAATCATATTTTCTCACAACTAGTTCTGTTTTCCTTTGATAGAAATATCTCCATTGCAAATCTCTTACTTGATTCAATCATACTTTAAGATAAAGAGGATCTAGGGTTTTGAATGCATTGTTTGGTATATGATGCTTACATTTAAATCGAATACAAGAAGGGTCAGGAGAAAGAAGATCGATTCATTATTATGGGAAGAGGGAAGCTCACAAATTATTAGATTGTACTAGAAGCTTGTCATTTATTTATAATGCTCAAGCTCTTAAGCATTACTATTATGTAATCTATTACTTTAATCTAGAGCATGTTTTGGCCATAGTGACTTATGCACCTCCTAAATGTATGGTATTACTAAGGCATTGAGTTTGACATCTTGCCTTGATTTGAGGGATTGATGATTTATTTTTTTAATATTGAAGCTTAGTTGATTTTTAATGATGAAAAATTGATATGAGATGTGCGAAAAGAGCATCAAGAGTTAAAAAAAAATTGTGCATATTATTGAAAACAAGGTGATCTATTTTATATGCAAGAACTTCAAGTTCTAGATTATTCAATATGGAAGATGAAGTGAATGAGTCCAATGAAACATATGAAGAAATGGATGGATTTTAAATCCTTTGATTGAGAAAAAAATATTAATGATGACGAAGATGGAATAGATTCTCATAATGATTACATTGTACCTATTCTATGTATGTTACAAACTTGTGCAGTTTATCTATGTTTTTTTGAAATAATCTATTTGGCAAATATTTTGAACTTGGATCATGATAAAACTTGCAAATTTATTTTTTTGTCCAAAATATTCTAGAGTGATTATTATTAACTTATGTTTTTCAGAAGCATTCACCATAATTAAATAAATGCATACCACGTTAATATTTCTATTTTTGTCTCATTTTTCTTGAACAAGCGCTGTTTGGTGTTTAATGATTCAGGTAGTTGCTAATCATATTGCTTGAGTTCCATAGTGGCTTATGCACCTCGTCAATGTACACATTACTAAGGCACTAAGTTTGGCATCTTACCTTGATTTGAGGGATTGGTGCTATATTTTTTTAATATTGATGTTTTATGATTAAAACTTGATATAGATGATTTGAAAAGAGCATTAAGAGTTGGAAAAAAGTGTGCATATTTATTGAAAACAAGTTGATCTATTTTATATGCAAAACTTCAAGTTGCAGATTATTCAATAATTAAGATGAAATGAATGAGTCCAATGAAACATATGAAGAAAAGGAAGGGTTTTAAATCCTTTGATTGAGAAGAAAATATTAATGATGATGAAGATGGAATAGATTCTCATAATGATTACATTGTAACTATTCTATTTATGTTACAAAATTATGCAGTTTTGTCCATGCTTTTTTGAAATAATCTATTTAGCAAATATTTTGAACTTGGATCATGATAAATCTTACAAATTTATTTTTTGTTCCAAAATAATCTAGAGTGATTATTATTAGCTTATGTTTTTTAGAAGCATTCCTTGTAATTAAATAAGTGCATGTCACATTAATATATCTGTTTTTGTGTATTCTTTTGCTTGAACAAGTGCTCTTTGGTGTGTAATGATTCAGGCAGTTGCCAATCATATTGCTTGAGCTCACATAACATTTTAAATAATGGTATTGATTTCAATAATCCTTGATTTTAATAATTGTTATTTTGACCCCCAGTTATTGAACTAAGGTAAAATGACACTTTTGTAATTTGGTACCGCTCACCTACCACATGTCACCTACCGCTCACCTACCTCCCACCTACCACTCACCTACCTCCCACCTACCACTCTTGCTTCTATAAATAGAGAGGGTGTGAGACTTAGGAGAGCAAGAGGAGAGAATAACTAGAGAGCTAGAGAGGAGGAGAGCATCTTGAGGCCTTGTATCAAGGTGTCCTTTGAGAGGGAGGTCATAGAAGGAAGATGAGGGCTCATCTCTATGTATAAGCTATGTATTCTCCATTTCTTTTGTCTTAGTGAACTATTTGATTGATTTCCTCCTGTGGACGTAGATCCAGTTGGATCGAACCACGTAAACAATCTGTGTTTGCTTGTGTTCTTTTTCGTCTCATTTCTATGCCAGGAAGTACATATCTCACAACAATTGACGCCGTCTGTGGGAAGATCCATACTTCTTGGCTAGAGGTGTCCGCGTAAAGGTCTTCGCGGCCAGCGACGAAGAAGAGGAGTTCGACATTCACGAACAGAGGAGCAAGCAGATTGTGTCGCAGGCAGCCGAATTGCGACAGATTCGATGAGGACAAGACACTGCTGTTGCTAAACTCTATTCCTAAGAGCTACGAGCATTTCAAGGATGCGATGCTCTACGGAAGGGTGCAGACTATTACTCTGGAGGAGGTTCAATCTCTAATTAGAGCCAAAGAACTTCAGAGGAAGCATGACAGGGACAAGGAAGTCAGCGGAGACAATCTTATTGCTAGAGGAAAATCAGACAGGAAAGATTCAAGAAATGGTCAACACACATCAAGGTCAAGCAAGGATGGCGGGAGTCAGTCATCAAGGAGATCTTTCAAGTGCTATCATTGTCACAAGGACGGTCATTTCAAGAGGAACTGCCCAAACAGGAAGAATAAGTACCAAGAAGAGCCAGAAGAATCAGGAGAAGCAAGCGCAGCCTCTGATGACTACGATTCTGCTGAGACCCTGGTGATCACAGAATCTGAATTTAGTAAGGAGTAGATCCTCGACTCAGGGTGTTCTTTCCACATGTGTCCTCACAAATACTGGTTCGAGACATTACAACAGGAAAATGATGGGTCTGTTCTACTAGGGGACAATAAAGCTCATAAGGTTGTTGGAAGTGGATCAATCAGAATAAGAATGTTTGATGAAGTTGAACGAGTACTGAAAAATGTCAGATACGTACCAGAGCTCAAAAGAAATCTGATTTCTTTAGTTATTGTGGAGTCAAACAGATGCTCGTTCAAGGCAGAGAATGACTGCATCAGAGTAACCAAAAGCCTTCGTGTCGTCATACAAGGAGTCAGGAAAAAGGGGTTGTACTCTCTTATCGGAAGAACCGTGATTGCTAAGTCCATGTACTGTTTGGACTTAACAAACTCAAGCAAGGGCTGAGGGCCCCTCAAGAGCCAGGTGGAGGGAATCTTTACTTCGAAGCTTCTCAATTGAGGGTCAAGGTGGAAAATTGTTATTTTGACCCCCAATTATTGAACTAAGGTAAAATGACACTTTTGTAATGTGGTACCGCTCATCTACCACATGTCACCTACCGCTCACCTACCTCCCACCTACCACTCTCTTGCTTCTATAAATAGAGAGGGTGTGAGACTTAGGAGAGCAAGCGAAGAGATCTTAAGCTACCACAAAAGAGGAGAGAATAGCTAGAGAGCTAGAGAGGAGAACATCTTGAGGCTTTGTATCAAGGTGTCGCCTGAGAGGGAGGCCATAAAAGGAAGATGAGGGCTCATCTCTATGTATAAGCTATGTATTCTCCATTTCTTTTGCCTTAGTGAACTATTTGATTGATTCCCTCCCGTGGACGTTGATCCAATTGGATCGAACCACGTAAACAATCTGTGTTTGTTTGTGTTCTTTTTCGTTTCATTTCTATGCCAGAAAGTACATATCTCACAACAATTATGAAATGGGGGCTTAAATTTTTTACTTTAGAAGATCCCAAGCATCCTCTTTTTTGAGAAAATTTGCTACCATCCAATTTTTTGACATACATCCATTTAAATAGCAAGTAATTCACCTATCTTTTCATTACCAAGTTACCTATATCTTCATCTAGTGCAGTATTGGGCTATACATGCCTTCATCTAAGCACATATATCACACATGACTTCTTATAATTATACACACTTTTTTCCCATGGCTTCTTATAATTCTCCAAAAAAAACCTAACTTAAAAAACTTCTGTTTTCATTGTCAATAGAAAGAACAGTAGCAGAGCAACCTCGTTTGATTCTTTGCAATTATCATCTTCACTTTGATGATGCCCTCATGAGAGCTTATGTTTCTTTGGTTTCTTGATGGAAACATAGAAGGCGAGTAAAAGGGCAAACTTGTTAAACTAGAAGTGCTCTACAAAAAAAAAATAAAATTTCATGTTAAGAAAAAGTTTCAAATCTCTCAAAAAATCTTTCTGATCATGTTCGTTTGCTCAACAACAACAAGCCTTTATCCCACTAAGTGGGGTCGGCTAGATGAATCATTTTCTCCATTGCTTCCTAGTAAGTGTCATATTTTCATTTAGTTCTTTTAGATTAAGATCATTTTTTATACAATATGCTCAAGCTTTTTTAGGTCTACCTTTGTCATTCTTAACATAAGTTGAATCTAAAACATCTACTCTCCTAATCGGATCATCAGATGATCAACATTTAACGTGACCAAATTATTTAAGACGACTCTCTAATCTTGTCTGCCGCTGGAGCTCCCTATCACGAATATATTCATTTGTATTCTCATCTGAGCAACACTTAAACTTTGTTTTATGCTTCTCTTTTAAAGGCCAACATTTTACTCCATAGAGCATTGCAGGTCACCACCATTTTATAAAGTTTTCATTTAAGTCTAAATGGTACTTTTCTATCACATAATAGGCTCGATGCATTCCTCCACTTCAACCAACCAACTTAAATTCTACTAATAACGCCGTCATCTATATCACACCATCACTTTGAACAATAGACTCGAGATATCTAAAAAGTTTACACTTTTTATTGATTTGATCACTCGTAGTTACAATTTTGTCACTAGAGCTACTACCACTAAAATTACATTTCATATATTCAGTTTTAGATCCACTCGAACGAAGATCTTTAGACTCTAATATAGAACTCCATAATTCAAATTTTTCAGAACTTCTTCTCTTGTATTATCCACAAGAAAGACATCATCATCGAAAATTATACGCCAAGATACAACCTCCTGTAAATGTCTAGTAAAAGCATCTATAATTAAAGCAAAAAAATTTGTTTTTAAAGCTGATCTGTGATGTCATCCAAACGAAATAGGAAAATACTTGATCAATCCTCCTTCTGTTTGAAAAGTAGTAACATCTTTATTATACATATCTTTAATGACTTGAATATAAGTAATATCAACACCTTTCCTTTCTAGAACCCTCCAAAGAACTTCTATTATAACCTTATTGTAAGCATTTTCTAAATCAATAAAAATCATATGTAGATCCTCCTTGCTTTCTCTGTACTTCTCTATCAAACCTCCCAATAAATGTATAGCTTCGATGGTAAACCTCCGACATAAATCCAAACTAATTATGATAAATTTTGACATCACTCCTTAATTGATGCTCAATTACCCTCTCCCATAATTTTAAAGTATGACACATTAACTTAATTCTTCTATAATTTGCACACTTTTGTGCACCCCCTTTATTTTTAAAAAAAGGGACCAAAATAGTTTTCCTCCACTTCTCTGGCATTTTTTAAGTTTTTAAAATAATATTAAAGAGTTTAGTAAATGAAGAAATTCCCAAATCACCTAAATATCTTCAGACTTCAATTGGGATATCATTAGTGCTTATTAATTTTCCACTTTTGGTTTTCCATATTCCTCCATCAACTTCTTTTTTTACTAATGCAACGGTAAAATTAAAACGTTCTATTATTATTAACGATATGTAGATCACTAAGTTCTATCATATTTTTCAGAAACATTATTGAAACGTTTATCAAAATAGCTTACCTATCTATAATTAATATCTTCCTCTAAGAAAATCACTTTTTGATTATCATCTTTAATGCTTTTTTATTATATCATCAATTTTGTTTTTAATGATCTTTATAATAGATAAGAGGCTGCTGCTTAGCATGATCAGTTAGTAGACCCGAGTGCCTCGACGAGATCTCCGAGAAGAGTAGGAGCAATGAGGAATTGTATGGTCGAAAAGGATATGCCAAGTGTGTTCAGGAACTTATCTTAAGAGTTTATAAATTTATTTTACATCTGAAATACAGATTTATCGAGATTTTTTTAAATTTCTTAGGTCTGTATGATAAATCATAAGGTTAAGATATATAAGGACGAGAGTTCAAGACATGGACAAGTCAAGCGAAACAACTTATTAATTTTCTAAATGGTGAACTCAAAGTACTAGTTCCTTGCTATTGATTTCTTCAATATTTATTCCCAAATTATGCTCTATTATTTACGAATGATTGGAATCTTTCTTCAGCTTCTACCGATTATAAGCTAGCTCTTTCTGCTGCCGATTCTTTAGAACCTCCAGCGTTAGGTTTTGTGAATCCTTCTGACTCTAGAAAAAACGTCTCTTCTGCTCTATCTGCTATTATAAAACAGAATAATATTCTTCTGCAACTTCTTCTTAAAGTTTTTGATCGACTTATCAACGTCGAAGATAAGTTGAGGCAGATCCAACAGAAAGAACCCGAAAGGGATAAGTCTGTTAAAAATTCAATATCTGCGTTACAAAAACAACTTGAATGTCTCTCCCTAGGTGAACCGTCTAAAACTGGTAAAACCTACGAAATCTAAATGCCAGTTTTTTTTGTTTTTCAAAATCCTAAAACTATATTTTTAAAGGAACAACAAAATTATATCTGATTTTTTATTATTATGGTGTCACTACCACTCTCCTTCCCACTCCCATTGTACGAAATTCTAACCCTACTTCTACTTCCACTTCAAATCTGGATGACCAAATACGTGATTACCGTATGAGATCACGTATTGCATATGAGATTCAAAGACGACTTCCACGGCGAAGATCTTATTCAAGGACTCTGGAAAGTCAACTTGATCCAGAGCAACAACTTCACATCTCACAAAGAAGACGTGTGAATTTAGTACCTGCTGAAACTCTGTATGAAGACAGATGATTTTCTACAAGGCATCGAGTTTATCAGCACTATTCAGAAGAGCGCATACTCGCTACAGAGGGTATGCAGATCAATTTGTCGTTTATTAGGCAAGAATCTTATCAGAGGCTGGTCCAGAAGGAATGCAACACATCCACCTAGGACTAATAATGATAAGGATACATACTCTGCATAGGAGGGATGCAGGGACTACTCCTTTTAGGGTAAGTCAAAAAGAAAATTGGATCCAATGGAGGATGGCGTTCGAAGATGAGTATGAAGCGTTGATCAACATCGCTGATGATCCACATAACGTACTTTCAGCCATCAGAAGAGTGATTTTGCTAGAAGACCCTTACCAAGACTCAACTGATGAACATAATCGAGCCTACTTGAATCTGGAGCGGCTAACATGTTATGAAATAAAGAACATGTTTGATTATATGAATGATTATAAAGTATTAGCCGCAAAGTCTAGACGAATGTACATCAGTCCAGAGTTATCTGACAAGTTTTTCCGAAAGATACCCCCGATTATTGGCAATGAAATAGAGGAGGCATTCAAGAGGTACCTCGGAAATACAGTTTGGGTTATGCCAAGGATTCGGTTTACTTATCAGTACCTTGCAGAATTGTGCAAGAGAGTCGTAGTACAAAGAGGGATCAAGGATCTCTCTCTGTGCAAGAAAATACCCGTGCATGAATTCTATAACCAACACAAGAGATACAGTTTGCTCAATTCAAAGAACTACAAGGGAAAGCCGCACGATTCACATGTGCGGGTCATCAAAAATAAAAACAAACCGAAGTCTGCTAAGTGTCGGTGTTACATCCGTGGCGATGAATGCCACTTCGTCAAGGAATGTAAGAGCAAAAAGGGCAATGTGGCTCGAGCAACCATATTAAATAATATGGAACTCCCGGATGACTATGATGTTCTCTCTGTAGATCTCAATGAAGAGTCATCTGATGCAATTTGTTGGATCTCCGAGGGAGAGGAATGAATACCCTCACACATATCCGCAGTGCTTTGGAAAACTGTCTGATTGAGGAATTTGGGCTAATGATGAAGGAGGACTACAGATGGAGGTGCTTAATGAAATTAAAGGAAGATCAAGAGAAGTGTTTGCATCAATGAAAGCACAACAAACCCATAAAAGGTCAATACTCTCGGTGTTCTTATTGCTATATTATTATAAATCCAAATATGAGGGTACATTGCATCTTGTGCAAACTAATTGCATGCCCACCGTGTGTTAAGTTTTACTTGACAATAATTGTTCAAAAAGAGTTGTCCCTACTTCAATTTCAATCTAAGGACAAATTAATTCATGAATTAGTAAAATACACGGAGCACTTGCTTGAAGAAAATAGAAGACTGAAAGAGCAGCTCCAACAAGAGATGGAGAAGCAGTTAGCTGAAGATATGCAAGAACTTACCTTAAGAGGCATGGGTAAAAATGTTGTCACGTTCGAGGATGATGAAGAAGATGATTCTGAACAAATTGATGAGCATGGAGCAAAAATGTTCTTTGAAGTCTTGAAGGAACAAGCACAGAGGCCTCCTAAAAGGATCATCAATAAATTGTTTAATTTAATAATTACATTTGAAGTTTCAGGTGTGAAGCGTTTCAAGTTGAAAACAATAATTGACACCGGAGCTACATCTTGCTGTGCTAGCATTGATTCTGTTCCAAAAGAAGTCCTTGAAGAACTGAACTATCAAGTTTCATTTAGTGGAGTGAACTTCACTACAAATTCAGGCAAAAAGATGAAGGACGGAAAAATGAATATTGCAGAACGCAGCTTCAGGATACCGTTAATCTATTGCATGAAGATAGAAATAAATGATGATATTCAAATGCTTATAGGATATAACTTTATTCGGAGCATGCATGGAGACGTGCAAATTGAAGGTAATACTGTTACATTTTATAAAGAACTAACTCATGTTTCGACCACTATTGACGTTGAAGTCGTAGCCAAGCAGATTCCAGAGCTAGAAATGTATTATGATTTCTACACTGGGCTCCAACCTGAATCGCTATACTCCAATATAATATCTTCTAACAAAAATGCTTTTGTTAGAAAATTCAGGTCCTTATTTAACATGCTACAAGATAATGACTATATCGGGGAGAATCCACAGAGACATTGGATGAAGAATAAGGTCACCTACAATATCGATATAATCAATCCTGACCTTACTATCCAAGACAAGCCATTAAAGCATGTGACTCTGGCCATGCAAGATCAATTCAAACGCTATATTGGCTGTCTACTGGAATTGAAAGTAATTCAGCCCAGTAAAAGTAAACACCGAACGATGACAATAATCGTGAACTCAGGAACTACAGTTGACCCGAAAACAGGAAAGGAAACACGAGGAAAAAAGGCTCGTGTTCAATTATGTCTTTAAACGGCAATACACACAAAGACCATTACTCTCTACCGGGAATCAACACATTACTAAAGCGGATCAACAATAGTCAAATCTACTCAAAGTTCGACCTAAAGACTGTATTTCATCAGGTCGCAATGCATCCGGATTCTATTGAATGGACAACATTTACAACACTTACCGGATTATATGAATGACTAGTCATGTCATTTGGTCTAAAGAACACCTCTGCCATTTGTCAGAGAAAAATGGACTTTTGTTTTAATAATTGTTCTCATTTTCTTGCAGTGTATATTGATAATATAATCATCTTCAGCAAGAATGAAAATGATCACAAGAAACATCTAGAGAAGTTCCTGGCAATTGTTGAATCAGAAGGGCTCGTGCTATCGCCTACAAAGATGAAGATAGCCGTGAACGAAATAGAGTTTGTTGGAGCAGTCATTGGAAAGAAGAAGATAAAACTCCAACCACATATAATTAAAAAAATAGCAGATTTTCCTAATGAGAAGTTGAAAGAGAATCAGAGTATGAGATCCTGACTCAGAATTCTTAATTATGCTCGCAGCTACATTCCAAATCTAGGAGTTCTTCTTGGACCCTTGTATCAGAAAACGTCTCCTCTTGGAGACAAAAGATTAAAAGATCATGATTGAGAGCTTATCAGCAAAATAAAAGATTTGCTTCAGAAGCTTCCCGACTTAAAAATTCCTCCTCTGAACGCCTATATTTTTCTTGAAACAGATGGTTGTATGGAAGGATAGGGAGGAGTATGCAAATGAAAAATGACAAAGAGTGATCATCGTTCTTCTGAAAAAGTATGTGTCTATGCTAGTGGTAAATTCACAACGATTAAATCCACAATCGATACAGAAATCCATGCTTGCATGGAAACATTAAATCTTTAAAAATCCACTATCTAGATAAATCAGAGATTATTTTTCGAATCGACTGTCAGACCATAATTTATTTCTACAATAAGATAACCCAAAATAAACCATCTAGGGTTAGATGGCTTGCGTTTACCGACTTTATTAATGGGCTGAGGATCATTGTTCACTTTTAATACATGGACGTGAAGAACAATGTTATTGTCGACTCACTTTCCCGACTAAGTTTTATTTTAATTTCAGGTTACGAAGAAGGTGTTAAATTCTTGTTTTTAGGTAAAGAATGAATGTCAAAAGATCTAAAGGAAAAAGTCTTCTCAGAGAAGATGAATATTCTGAGATTGCATCAAATAATTTCCAGTGGAAGCGAAAATGGATTAAAGATCGCTGATGGAACCTTGACATTCAGGATGAACGTCTTCACGAGTGGCTACAACAGGCTAGGACGAAAACTTTCAACAGAAGCTGCTTTAGTTCTATCACCTTGCCAAGTATCCCGAAGGATGCCAACGATATACACTGGAAGTTACTGTGACAAACTTTTGACTTTCCCCTATCTGCCGATGCACACGACAAGCTTAGAGGGGTTGCCCGTCGAATTGAATCTGAGCAGAACAATAAAGTTCTTAATGAATTACGAATCCTCCATCAGATGTACGAGAACAAGACCGCATATTGCAAGAGCATCGTCAGAAAAGATAACGCTTGGAGTGACGCCTTACCTGCAGCACAACAGATGGAACAAAGGCTTGACAGCCTTATCAAAGTTGTAATCCATGTCGTAAACCAGGGGCTAGACAACGAGATCTAGAATGTATATTCGATACAGTGTTTAGTTGCAGACATCCCGGCTATACGCCAAGAGTCTACTTCTCAGCTTGAGTCTAGTTTGTGAGTCTTTCTTTTTCAGTAAAATTTCTTTAGTTTTCTTGTTTATAATTTTTCTTTTGTTCTATTCCGGTTAAAGTTCTTTGTGAGCCCCAAGCCGGCGATTCCCGTTTCCGCACATATTTGGTATCAGAGCTATGTTGGGGTGAAACCTTCATAGTACTCTGAGAGATCCGAGTAGGAATTTTAATAAGTTGATTTGCCGAGCTCTCTCATGTTATTTAGCTATCTTTTATATGTTTTGATCTATGATTTTGATTATTTGATTTAAGTTTTTGAAGTTAATTTCAATAGATTTTTTTTCATTGTGTAATTTATTTTTATAATCTTTTGGGATAAGAGGCTGCAGCTTAGCATGATCAGTTAGTAGACCCGAGTGCCTCGACAAGATCTCCGAGAAGAGTAGGAGCACTGAGAAATTGTACGGTCGAAAATGATATGCTAAGTGTGTTCAGAAACTTATCTTAAGAGTTTATAAATTTATTTTACATTTGAAATACAGATTTGTTGAGATTTCTTTAAAATTCTTAGATCTGTATGATAAATCATAAGGTTAAGATATATAAGGATGATAGTTCAAGACATGGACAAGTCAAGCGAGACAACTTATTAATTTTCTGAAAGGTGAACTCAAAGTACTAGTTCCTTACTATTGATTTCTTCAATATTTATTCCCAATTTATGCTCTATCATTTATGAATAATTGGAAGCTTTCTTCAGCTTCTATTGATTATAAGTTAGCTCTTTCTGCTACCGATTCTTTAGAACCTCTAGCGTTAGGTTTTGTGATCCTTCTGACACTAGACAAAGCGTCTCTTCTGCTCTATCTGCTATTATAAAGCAGAATAATACTCATCTGCAACTTCTTCTTAAACTTTCTGATCGATTTATTAACGTCGAAGATAAGTTGAAGCAGATCCAACAGAAAGAACCTGAAAGGGATAAGTCTGTTGAAAATTCAATATCTGCGTTACAAAAACAACTTGAATCTCTCTCTAGGTGAATCGCCTAAACTGGTGAAACCTACGAAATCTAAATGCCAACTTTTTTATTTTTCAAAACCCTAAAACTATTTTTAAAGAAAAAATAAAAGTATATCTGATCGTTGATTATTATGGCCTCGACATCCAGAAACCCCTCTTTTCGTACCATTACCACTCTCCTTCCCACTCTCACTGTACGAAATTCTAGCCCTACTTCTACTTCCACTTTAAATCTGGATGACCAAATACGTGATTACCGTATAAGATCATGTATTGCATATGAGATTCAAAGACGACTTCCACGGCGAATATCTTATACAAGGACTCTGGAAAGTCATCTTGATCCAGAGCAACAGCTTCAGATCTTGCAAAGAAGGCGTGCGAACTTAATACCTGCTGAAACTCTGTATGAAGACGGATGGTCTTCTACAAGGCACCGAGTTTATCAGCACTATTCAGAAGAGCGCATAGTCGCTACAGAGGGTATGCAGATCAACTCGCTGTTTTTTAGGCAAGAATCTTATCAGAGGCCGGTCCAGGAAGGAATGCAACACATCCACCTAGGGCTGATAATGATAAAGATACATACTCTGCATAGGAGGGATGCAGGGACTATTGCTTTGATTGTTCTACGAGTATCTCGTAGACAATCAAAGCAGTAGTCCCTGCATCCCTCCTACTTGTAGAACAATCAAAGCAATAGTCTCTGCATCTCTTCTATGCAGAGATACTCGTAGAACAATCAAAGCAGTAGTCCCTGCATCCCTTCTACTCGTAGAACAATCAAAGCAGTAGTCCTTGCATCCCTTCTATGTAGAGTATGTATCCTTATCATTATCAGTCCTGGTGGATGTGTTGCATTCCTTCCTGAACCGGCCTTTGATAAGATTCTTGTCTAAAAAATGAGTTGATCTGCATACCCTCCGTAGCGACTATGCGCTCTTTTGAATAGTGCTGATAAACTCGGTGCCTTGTAGAAGACCATCCGTCTTCATACAGAGTTTCAACAGATATTAAGTTCGCACGTCTTCTTTGCGAGATCCGAAGTTGTTGCTCTGGATCAAGCTGACTTTCCAGAGCAATACGTGAAAGTCGTCTTTGAATCTCATATGCAATACGTGATCTCATACGGTAATCACGTATTTGGTCATCCAGATTTGAAGTGGAAGTAGAAGTAGGGCTAGAATTTTGTACAAGTGGGAGTGGGAAGAAGAGTGGTAGTGGTACGAAAAGAGGGGTTTCTGGATGTCGAGGCCATAATAATCAAAGATCAGATATACTTTTGTTTTTTCTTTAAAAATATAGTTTTAGGGTTTTGAAAAACAAAAAGTTGGCCCGAGTGACCCCCAAGCCAGCGATTCAACGTATATATATTTCTCCTCCTTTAACATCTAATCTATTATAAAGATCATTAAAAACAAAATTTTTAGCGTCACAAATTGTTCTATTAGACTCTCCACAAGCGAGCTTATATTTAACCTAGTTTTTAAAATTTTTACATTTAAACCAATATTTATAACACAATTTGTTATATTTTATCTTTTCTTGCACATTATTATTCCACCACCTAACTATTTTTATGTATGTACATGTATATATATAT
The DNA here is from genome assembly GCA_003013225.1 of Phalaenopsis aphrodite. Classification (NCBI taxonomy): domain Eukaryota; kingdom Viridiplantae; phylum Streptophyta; class Magnoliopsida; order Asparagales; family Orchidaceae; genus Phalaenopsis; species Phalaenopsis aphrodite. Next base: position 1,522,750 of record NEWO01000024.1, on the reverse strand, counting down.
ATATTAAGGACATCTTTTGTCACTTATTTAATAGTTCTTGTTACTTTATCTCACATAGAAGTATTTTTTTCATAAACATTTCAAAATTTGAAATCTTGAAGTTTACTCATTAAAAAAAATATATATTTATGACTTTTAGGTGCCCCCATCTAATTCTATAACAATGTTTCGTTAGCTCAAAGTAGTTAAATTTTAACTCTTGTACTTTTGATGCCTCAATTAGTTTTTCTAAATCTTGGATGATGGATTCAAGAGTCACCGATTACATCATAAATTTTGCCAACATTTTTTGTACTACAAATCTATCCCAACACTAGAAAAATAGTAGTTTGATGGCTCCCTAACTATTGTTGTAGGTCAAGGAATTTTTTTTTCCTACGTTTACTTTCAACTCTATGCTACATATTGCTGACTTGGTAGTAAATCTTCAGCTTCAGTTTTTTTATAAACTTACCAATGATCACAATTGCAATGATTGTAATGGCCTACTAATAATTTACCAATTAATGATGATAATTGCCATTGAATCTTCTCAAACATTCATAGTAATGATAGTTTTGATGATCATTGTTGTGCTATCGTTATAGGAAGTTTTATGATCACAGTGAATTATTGCTTGTTTGATGAATTTGATATCTTCTTTCTGGACATTCCAACTACACAAACATAATAGCAATACATATCTCTTATCACTCAAGCTTTTTAGGTCAATATAAGGACAGTGCCCATCCAAAGTTTCTAGCAAGTTCAAGATCTGAAATAATGAAGAATGCAAGTTCAAGATCTAAAATATACAATAATCAGTAAAAAATGTGACATTGTAATTATGATAGTTTCTAATTTATGAATTGATGCAATATTAAATGCAAGTTGAGGAACACACAATATGTTGTTGAGTGTAAGATTAGAGAAAATGGAGATATTTTTTTGTCCTAGGACAATTGCTAAGGAATTATCTGTCTATATATATATATATATTTAATAGGAAATGATTTGTAGATTTGAAGATGTTGTTAAAGTTTATCATATGATCAGTTGCACCTGAAATTCTAAATAATGAATGCAGGGTTGAGAATGTGTAGTTGAGGCATCTGAAAGCCTAAATCAAGAATGCAGGTTTGGGAATGTGTAGTTGATGCACTAAAGACATAAGAGATGGAAGTCAAATCATTTTTAGCAAGAGAGCATGATTCAGAAAATTTTAATGAATTGAGGATGTTCCTTAATTTTTTTTTTTTTTTTTTCAAAGTTGAGTCCATCTATATCCACAAAGTAGGCTTGTCATTTTTTATTCCCTTTGTTTCCTTCTTGGCCTTGGGACTTACCATGAACTTTCCAGCATTTTTCTTTCATGTTCATTTCTTCTTGTAATAGTTGCACCAGAGATTGTCATTGAGGGGAGACTTTTTTTTCTTTGGGAGAAGAATTTGCAGCAATTAGTCCCTTGCCTTGTAATTCAATGTTTATCACGACAGATTTTTGGAGACCAGATTATTAAACATCACGGTTCTTTTTTCTTTCTCTACTCGTGCAAGAGAGAATCACATTTAGAGAAGGGAGGTTTTCTTGACGATTTGGACTCTAAATTGATTAATGTCATAATTGAGTCTTACAAAAAAACTTAAATACCATTTTATTTTAAGATTACTGCGTCTTCACAGCACGCCATCTTGAAATCTTGACAATTAGTTCAAGCTCGTAAACCTTTGTTATATTGAAATATTCAATGACAAGAATGTTACCTTGTTTAATGGTGGAGAATTTTGTTTTGAACTTGTAGATAAATGACATCCCATTCAAGCAATATGATGTTTGAAATTCTCGGAGTTGTCCTTTAGTCTTATTTTTACTATTCATGATGGTAGACTCTTTTGAAGGGAAATGAAAGATATCATATATAATGAAGCGAAGGAAGAGCTTTGACTAGAAAAGGGTTGAAGTAGGAGTGTAGACAACAAATGTTTGAGGCAAAAAATCCTAACTCTGTTATTATGTAGAATAATAAGTGGCTAAAAAAGCTTATCTTGCTCATTCTCAATGGGTGTGTGTGTGTAATTGTAAATAAAAAGGAAGTAAATGTTTACATAAAAAATAACATTTATCGATCTTCTTTTTGATTATTTAGAGATCTTTGATTGATGCCAAGGGGGCAATCTGAGGCCTCTTTTTTGTTTTTTGCATATGAATCTATGAGAGGTATTTCTTTATAAGCAATAAATTTGTGTCATCTATTTTTTCTTATTTAGAATTTATTCATCCAACGACTCGTCAACGATATCTATGAATTCCTATTTATTTAAATTTATGCAAGAAGGTTCAAAAAATTAAATGGAAAGGATTTATGTGGATAGTTTTTTACAATAAGTTTGACATTAGTATTGCCACAATCCAGTACAACATAATTGAACCAATGTGTGGAGGTTAATAAGCATTTCATAAAATAAATAAATAAAAAAAACTAGAAAGTACATTAATTTACACTTCATAGGTTTCAATAGGAAGTCGGCTTGTTGACATATTTGTCAATGAGCTTTGCAAACATGAGTTCAAAAATATCTTAAGCAAATTTGGAATGATAAATATCTACTATCTAGTTTGAGAAGGCGTTGAAATTGCTATTATTGCTAAATAATGAATGAAAGGAACCATGGATTGATGTACTAAATAAGGAACATGTACAAGGGATTCTGGTGCTTAAAATGAAAATTAGAGTGCTAGGATTGCTTCCTCTTCCCAGTGGCCAAGATATTTTGTTTTGGAAAATAGTTCTAATTTTTAAGTTATTTGTAATTAGGGATTTGCAATTATTTTTTAGATAATTTTGTATATAAAGACCCATCAGAGGAATAAATTAAGCAAGCTTTCTAGTCACTTATTTTTTATAATACTTAACTTTTAATTGATAGATAATCGTTTATTAGTAATAATCACAGAAAAACTAACTCATATTATTGTCCAAAATATTTAAAGAATGTCATGCTTAATTGATTAATATATATTTTATATGTGCACCGGCTTAATCAATAAACTCATAACTTGGCTTAATCAATATACGTGTAATTTGAAGTACTTAATAATGTAATTTTTTAAGTTAGCATAAATGAATCCATGTTTAAGATGTAGAAAGAGCCTTTACAGTTGACAAATAGAAATTGACCAATGCCTTCTTTATTTTAACTTCTTTTTGCTACTTCTTGATTAATTAATAAACGAGACATTAGTTATTGATATGGTGATTAATTAATATTTAATTAATTGCTCTCTTTTTAATTTTTATCATGCATGAATCACACTGAGCGTTATTTGTATCAGGAGCAAATTTTTTTTTTATTTCTTCTATGTTAATGTATGGCATGCTTTCTTTAAATATGATATGAGCTATATTTTCTTATCAAGAAAAATATCAATTTAAATATTTTTTTAGCCACATGCACTTTAAGTGCACGATTTTGATTAGTTGTAGTAAACACCCTTACTTGATAAATACATATAAGTCCTAAATTAATATAAAAATGGCATCAAAATCTAGTAAATTTACAAGAAATGTAAGAACATAGTATGAAATTTACTAAATAAGCATGACATGATTGAATATCCAATGCATGGTCTTTGGTCTACCGTGAGCTCTACATAGAGAAAGTGAGAAATGTTGGGGGACGGACCGCCTACAATTTCTTTTTGAGTACAATGAAAAGATACTATCATGGTTTTAGTTTTTACAGGAAGAAATAAAAAAGGAAGCATTTTTATGATTTAGAAAGGAGTTTGAACGTTTAGGTTTTATTTTTGGTTTAGATTTTGGATATACTTTGGTTATGGTGGTAGATTTTGTTAGTGATTACTTATTGGATTTGGAGGAAGAAGCATTTACATAATTGAGGGAGAGAAGGAGGCGGCGCATAGCTCAACAAGAAAGCTTAGAAATCATCCTTTTTCAGTATTGTTTGTGATAATGCTTACAATTTTGTTTACAGGAAAAATCCTTTGATGATAATTATGTAAAATTCTTAAATTGTTAAAATGTTGTCAAAATATTAATAATATTTGGATTTTCATCCATTATTTTTTACTCTTTTTTGTTTGGTTTTGCATAGTCATCCACTATTTTTTACTCTTTTTTGTTTGGTTTTGCATATTGATTGTAAATGTGCAAGTTAATTAACCTATGATTTTTTTGTATTGGAATGATCCCATATTTAAGGTTATTTGTCTTAAAATTTATAATTTAGCGAAGTGCCAATTTGATATTTCTGCCATTTTGGCCTCTTAAAGATTGGATCTTCATTCTTGGCTTTTTGAGGTTGTTTTCTCCTGGAAGAATCTGTGTTAAATACTTGTGTTTTTAGCGATCAATGATTTGCAAAGGTTTTCCACGGTTATCATCTTGCCCGGAAGCCTGAAACTTTTGTGGTTTGCCGGAACCATATTTGTACTAATTATTGGGATTTTCCTTTCGGCATTTTTTGATTTTGTGGTGCTTCAATTATTTTTTCTGCAATTTTTTTTACAATGCAATATTGCAATTATGTGCTTTACCTTGGAGTTATTTGAATTATGAAATTCCACATTTCAAATATTAATTTGGAAGATTTACATACATGCCACTGAATTCCTATGTATTTACTTATCTAATACTTAAATTTCATTTTTTACATATGCAACAGCTTACCTTACCTATGCATGAAAAGGTGTACTTCTATTTTTAAAATTTAAAATGGTGATATTTTTTATGTGATGTTAAAGATTTGGGTGGTATAAATATAAAATGTAAACTTTATATATTATATATGTAAATGCGTAGGAATTAGGTGGTATGTATGGTAAAAGCCCCCTATTACTTTTAATTTGATTGTAGTTGTTATTTTATTAAATTTACATGATCTATGAAGTTTATGCTTCACCTCAGTAAAGTCGTGCATGTGTTTGCACTTGAAAAATTTGAGCTCGGCTTTGGTGTTCCACATGCATTGCACTTTTACATTTTTCTGAAAAAAAGATTGATGCACAAAAGTGATGTAATGGAAGTTTGGACAAGGCAAGTGGTACGCACTCAGAGAACGCAGTTCCGTTGATTTAAAGGTGTTTGATACACGTTTCTATGGTGAAATGATTGTACTTAGGTTTATTACAAGCTTTACTTTTAACACTTGAAGGTTTGAGGTTTGAATTTCAGTACATTTATGCTTGCTTTGGTAATTTGCTTCTGTATTGTTTTGGAAATGCGAGACAAAGTCTCTATCCGTTGTGTTTGCTCCCTCCATGGCCTAACGGGATGTTCTTATGAAAACGGAATGTGCTTGCAAATAAACTTATCGTTATTTATATGAATAGCAATGATTTATTTCATATTCAACAAGAAAAAATGATGTTGAGCGATGAAGCTTTAGCCCAATGCTGATTGAGTTGTTTGCAAATATTTAGGAGATTGAATGCTGCTGCTGTTATTTTGGCTACATATTGGATCAAGGGAGCTGTTTGAACATGTTGAAGTTGAGTAAAATCCATAGAATGATAATGAATTAGTAAAAGGATACCAAGTTAGAACAGAATGCAGAGAAAATTAAGATCTAAATTTGTCAAAAGTAAATATTATAACTTATAATTCTTTTTATTGGTTGCATAATTAATTAAAGTTTTAATAGTATAATAAATGTCATGAAAAAAAAATATTATTTGCCCCAAAATAGCCTCTATTGCATAATCACTTGCACCATGTATAAGCTAAAAAAAAAAATCTAATCAGGTACTACAATAACAAATATAATGATTAATTTATTTTAAAAGGTTTAAAGGCTTAAAGGCTTTCATACACTCTAAACTTAATTTTTTTTTTCGTCTAATAAATGACATTATAATTTTGTAATTTTTAGAGAATTACTTAATAAATCTCATAGAAAATCCTGCATAGCCTAAGAAATTTTCAACTCTCTTAATAGATGTGGGTGGTGAAAGTTTTTCTATTACATTTATTTTTTAGTTTGTCCACTTCTACCCCTTGTGTTGAAACTTTTTGTCCTCGAACTATGCTAATTAGAAAACTTCTAAAGACATTATATATCTTAATAGAAATCATTTATGAACACTTCAATTCCTAGCTTGATTAAATAAAAAAAAAAAAACCATTATATATCTTTAAAAGTAGCATGGTATTGCAGAAGTCTAAAGTGCAATCTTCTAAAGACAAAAGTTTAATAGAGGCTAGTGAACATGATCTTTTCTTGATCCCTGGGTACTACATGATTATGATTATATTCTCAGCAGCCATCTAAGAAATATTAGAATGTGTGCCCTGACAATCTGGCCAACATCTAATTAATAAAGGGCAATGGGAATTGATCATTTGTAGCAGTTTTATTAAGTTTTGTATAGTCTGCAAATTATCCACCTTGTCACTGTTCTAGTCAGATTTTTTTTTTTTCTCATTGTTCACCTCCGATCTCGAAAAAGAATTTATGTGGCCAACTTCACTTAGTGGGATGAAGGCTTGTTGTTGTTGTTGGTGGTGGTGGTGGTGGTGGTGGTGGTTACCATCGCCATTTTCTCTTTTTAGGTACAAATTAAATAGGACTTGCCCAAGAACTGAAATGGAGTAAGATAATGCTAGCATCTGACCACTTCAAAAAATGCATAGAAAATAATAATGAACTCATATTACTCTGCTAGATTTTGTAGAGTTGAAAAATTGTGCTAAATGTTCTGCTAGAGGAGCTGAAGGCTAGCTATTCCGTAGGTTACTGAAGATGTTGCAAGGAAAAGTTGTTGTAGAGTCGGTTTAGATTATGTTTTCCTATGGAGGAATAGATGAGGAATTCTGGAGTTTGGAGGCTATGTTTATAAGTATTTCATGTTTTTGTTTCGTTTCATTTTGTGACTTAAATCTAAAGAAAATTTATCAAAGATTCGCCATTGATGTTCTTGCCAGAGGCACTTTTATAAGTTAATTCTCAATCTTTAACCATTTAAGTTATTATACCTGATTCTATATTGCTATCATTCTGCATAATATAACAGCTTACATTCAAATTTTGTTCTTCACTTAAAAAAAATTGCATATAAATATTTATCATACTCATTTAAATTGTGTATCATACTCTCAATTTTTGTTCCATTGCATCAATTGTTCAATGATTTCAACCTTTTCTTAGATTTGAAAAAGATTAAATCAGACAAAAACCTTTATGAAAATGGAGAATGACATGCATACTTTAAATATACTATGCTTGATTTAGTGTTATTATCTTGTATCCAGGTTATTATTGTTTATTTGATGTTCTTTGTAGATCCAATACACTTATTTGGAAATTAGACCAGGTTAAATTATGTTTAAGTGAGTAATCACAATTCTACGTTTTATTTCGTGTAATTTCTTTTATCAGAGATAACCAACAATAGATTTGAATCTTTTAAATAAAATGTGTTATAATTTTAACATCTTGATGAAAAATATATCAATATGTCGTAACAATATATATATATATATATATATATATATATATATATATATATATATATATATATATATATATATATATATATATATATATATATATATATTTTTTTTTTTTCAAGTGAACGAGTTACTTAAAATTCATGTCATTTTCATCTTCCTAGAGAAATAAACTGTTCCATTTCACTTTATTTTCAGTCAAGTTGAATGCTAATCGCACCGTAGTTGGCACCTTGCGCGGATTCGACCAGTTCATGAACCTTGTGATTGACAACACCGTCGATGTCAGCAGCAGCAGCGAGAAGCATGATATCGGAATGGTGGTATGTTGTCTTCCCAGATCCTCTCTATTATCTGTATACTTGTTTTCATTTTTAAGTTGTTATTCTAAGCTTCCTGCCCTTTTTTTTTAATGGGCATTTACATACATACCCACACAGTTCTTTTGTATTTACATATCTGTCACCTAAACATTCATATTTACATGTAAACAACTCAATTATTTAACATCACATCAAAAATAAGTCTATCACCACTTCTTAAAAATTAAATACACATTTTCATTACAGACATGGTTCAAGATTTTATTCTCAAGCTTCCTTAACTTTTTTTAGATTCATTTACATGCATACCTCTCAATTCTTATGTATTTACATATCTAACACATAAACTTCATTTTTTTGCGTATATGCCCCCTTACTCGTGCATGAAAATATGTATTTCACTTTCTAGAAGTTACAATAGTGATATTTTCTATATAATATGATGGATTTGGTTGATATAAAAGTTAAAAAAAAAGAAAGTTTTGGTGTTGGACATGTAAACACATAAGAATTGGATGGTTTTTTTTTTGTTTTAATAAAAATCTGATTTGCTGTCTTGTTGGAATGCTACAGGTTATAAGGGGTAACAGTGTGGTCATGATCGAAGCCCTTGAACCGGTAAACAGATCACAGTAACATCTATCTATGCTGGCTGCTGCTGTCTTCTATTTCTCTCATCTCTCTTTTGAACTATATTTTGTACTCGTTAAGTAGCTTTTTGCAGTGCTTCTGATTTAAGCTTGATGACTATGAACTCCTTTTTTTTAAAAAAAAAACTGATGCTTGATTGTTAAACAGGTTAATATTTTGTGGAAATTATGTTTGTGTTTATGTCATAATTTGATGGTGATTAAAGGTTTGTTTGAAAAGTTTTTTAAATTGTTACCTAAACTTTCATTTTTGCATTTCTTACTCAAATGTTAACTCGTATTTTTCATTTTTATCTAATTTTCTATGTGTGAATATATTAATTTTCAAAAAAAAAAAAAAAATCACCAGGGCGTTTAAATTGTAAATATGAATTAATCATCAATGTTTTGGGCGGTGTCTATGTAAATATACAAGAGAAATGGTACTGTACAGTGCATGCCAGACTATCTTAAATTTGTTAGATGCAATTTTCATTGATAAGTAATAAGTAGATCATAATATGTTACGAACAATTTAGCTTTCTATTTTTACTAGTTATAAAAAAAGGCTGCCTTTATGTGCTTCATAAAAACCGATGTATTTTGAGGTGGTGGTTGGGGACGGGACGAAAAAAATATTGCATTGAGGACTCGAATCAATGCATGTCACGTGTACACGTATGGCCATCTTAGTTAAAATAATAATAATTTAATACATGAGTGAATTTGCTTGATTGGAATCTTGATGTGATAATCTTTCATGGTGATGGGGGCAATTAATTCACTTTACGTTGAGCTTTGAATTTGAAAATTGATCAAATCGATTATTTTGAATACATAGAAAAAGAACTAAATGTTGAGCTTCATGTACACTATTATGTTACAATGAATTTTAAGTTCTTTCAAACAAAAGTTAAATTTTTGGAATTTGGGGCATGGTTATAATTAAAAAAAATGTGTAATAGTCCTGTAAAAAGTAAATTAATCATATTTAAACTATAATTTTTGAATTTTTTTTTTCTTAAACAAATTGTATGTGTCCAAATTAATAGCCTTAATTTGATAAAATTATGGGACTTTTAAGAGTAAAATATAAATTATATAGACCATCTGGATATTTATAAATCAAACCCTATCTTTCATCCATTTTTCAAATTCTAACTCAAATTTGAAAATAAAGGGTAAAGCCCAAAAGCCCATATTTTTCATTTTTATCAAATTCTCAAATTAATCGGTTATGTAGTATATGTAATTATCTCAAATATAAAATACAAAATACTCGCTACACTTGACCGGCTTATCTCAGCCCTTCAACTTCCGAATCAGGTGAATATTTACCGTTCGATTTTGTGTACGACAAATCTCTCTTTATAAGCCGAGTTCTGTTCCTCGCCGCCTCCCTTTAGGGTTTTTCATTTCCACAGAAAGCACGAGCGCAGAGAAATCTCGCGAGGCAACGCATTTCTTCAGTCATTTGCCGATCTCCCAACCATGGCAACCCAGATGAGCAAGAAGCGTAAGGTTAGAGCTTATTCTCCTAAAAATTGCCCCTCAGGAACTTTCTATGCGTTTTACTTCTTCTGATTTGAGTTGCAATTCTGTGTTCTAGTATCGTGATCAAATCATTCTTTCTGTTTATTGGAGGGGTTCGATTGTTCTCTTAGATTTTCTATGTTTTGTATGGTTTTGCTGAGGTTGTGTTACTGTTTTTTCAGTTTGTGGCCGATGGTGTTTTCTTCGCGGAGCTGAACGAAGTGCTGACTCGTGAGCTAGCGGAAGATGGATATTCCGGCGTGGAGGTCAGAGTTACTCCCATGAGGACTGAGATCATCATTAGGGCGACTCGCACTCAGAACGTTTTAGGTTTGATCTCTCTTGACTGTTACCTTCCTCTGGTGGCATTTAGGGTTTTTTGGTTCGATAAATGTATGGGTTTTGGTTTTGCACGCTTATAGGCGAGAAAGGGAGGAGGATTAGGGAGCTGACATCAGTGGTGCAGAAAAGATTTAAATTTCCAGAGAACAGTGTTGAGCTTTATGCCGAGAAGGTTAACAACAGGGGGCTCTGTGCCATTGCTCAGGCGGAGTCTCTCCGATACAAGCTTCTCGGAGGTCTTGCTGTCCGAAGGTTTTATATTCTCTTTTACTTTATTTTAATTTCTTTTTTTTTTCTCTTAGATCTTGTTCAATTTACAAATTGAATGTTATAATTTTATTTACAGTTCGTTTATTTGATTGAGAGGACCTCTGTTAATCTTAGTTTAATTTCTTTTTGTTAGGGTTGAGATTTTTTTTTGACGTTGTAGGGGTGTATAAGATGATAATCAAAGCAGTTTCATGTTCCCATAACTAATTTTCACCCCTTGAGTACTTGTTGTTTAGTCCTGTACATTTTATGGGGACAGGACATGCATTGTGGATTTAAACCAGCTTTAATGCAAACTTGACTTCTTTGGTCTAATCATTTGTTTTGATTGTTTGTGTGAGAAGTTTGAATTATTGTGGATAGAGGTCTAAAGGGATGTGCTTTTGCTATGCCATTCATTTTATTCCTTGTTCTTTATTTATAAACATTATCTCTTTCGTAATCAGGTATTTGAATTTTATAGAATCATTATTAGGTTTTGCTGTATTTTGTTGCGTTGAAGTGAACATGAATCTACTCTTTTTAAATTTTCTTTCGAGTGAGATTTTTAACCGAACTAATTTTGTTTTATTTTTGTGTTGTCCGATCAATGTAATAGATGATACTCTAGTAAATTTTATATATAAAGTTTTTTGTTGGGGTGCAATTTTACTTATTTTGCTACATTTGATTTAGATGATCTCGCGAGCTAATGATCTAAATTTGAGCTGGCCTTGACTCGTTTAAAACATACTTAAAATTTATTAAAACCAAGAGTTTAAATTTAAATTATTAAATTTTATGTATTGAACGATTTTTTATTTTTTGCCCATAATTGTTTATTCCTTTCTCGTTATAATAAAAAACTGTCTAGTGAGCCGACTTGAATTTGTTGAATTGAACTCGAGCTCAAACTTGATTAATTAATCAAGCTCAAACTCGAGCCTAAAGTTGCTCAAGCTTGATTCGAACTCATTTCCACTCCTAAGTAGGTTTTTTAAGAATTAAGCTGAAGGCTGGACTGTCTTTGTTGGATGTATTATAACTACAAAATAAAAGATTTACAAGAATTGGAACTAGTTTGATGTTTGTTTTAGGGAAATATTGTTGCATTCTAAACTACCCCATCCTCCTATTGAAGTGCATCTACATTTGTTGCTCTACATAAAAGTTTCCTTGTGGTTCCTCGCCTAGATATCCTTGTGAATGGAAGTGTAATGTATTATTTTTTTGCTAAATGTTTCATTTCGTATGGTCCAATTCAATGCCAACCTCCTTGTTTTCTTTTATTTTTATTTCATTTGCACTTTAGCCACCGAAGGTGTGATGAAATCCTTTGTGGTGTTTTTGTTTGTGAAAAAAAATTCTAATGTGCCAAAGCACCATTATTGAGCTTGAACTTGTTGAATTGAGCTCGAGCTAATTAATCAAGCTCAAACTCGAGCCTAAAGTTGCTCAAGCTTGATTCGAACTTGTTTGCACTCCTAAGTAGCTTTGCTAAGAATTAAGTTGAAGGCTTGACTGCCTTTGTTGGATGTATCATAACTACAAAATAAAAGATTTTCCAGAATTGGAATTAGTTTGTTGTTTGTTTTAGGGAAATATTGTTGCATTCTAAACATCCTCCTATTGAAGTGCATCTACATTTGTTGCCCTACATAAAAGTTTCCTTGTGGCTCCTCGCCTATGATATCCGTTGTGAATGGAAGTTTAATGTTTTATTTTTTTGCTAAATGTTTCATTTCGTATGGTCCAATTCAATGCCAACCTCCTTGTTTCCTTTTATTTTTATTTCATTTGCACTCTAGCCATCGAAGGTGTGATGAAATCCTTTGTGGTGTTTTTGTTTGTGAAAAAAGATTCTAATGTGCCAAAGCACCATTATGGCCATCTAGTATTTTTCTCTTGTTTTTTTTTTTGGCTACAAGTATTCTTCGAGAATCCTATTTTGGCTTATGAGCTATAATCTACCCCCAAACTTTGGCATCATAGCAATCAAAAGGGCTAACAACTAATAACAATTATGTAATACACATGTTTAAGCAGAAATCTGCATCGTTAGGGATACGAAAAAGAATACTTTATACAATTATTAAAACCATTAAACTGAAGAGAGCATGAGTCTCATATCATCATATTACCATGGATCAAACTAACATTTGCAACATTGGTTCACATATACACTTATAATATAGAGGGTTGAGTTACATATTCTAAAATGCTTGTTCCAGTTTGCTATATCTCTCAAAATTGTTCCAGTTTGCTATATCTCTCAAAATTGTTCCAGTTGACTATATGTAAAATGTTTCACAGTGTACAAAACATCTTTTAAAACTAAAAAGTTAGTGTTTTTTTTTTTAATTAAAATGCCATCTACAAAGCAATTCGGACATTTGGTGCCAAATTTGTGTCGGAAGGTGGCAATATTGATGTCGTACAAGCTATTTGTGTTATGAACAATTATTTTGGTATCATTCCATAACATAAGCTTGCAATGGCTGCATGATGAATACTCATCAATTTAAGAAAAGGCTATGCTTATGCTATTCTGGTAGCTTATTGTTGCATTTTGATGGCATGATTTTTATTTTACAATTTTATTTTTGTTCTAAATTTTTTCATTCTAGTAATGCAATTGTTGGTTACATTGTACTGTCTGTTTCCCGAATTGTTTTTTTTTTGGTGATTTGAAATTCATGAAATTTCTCTATAATATTTTTAAAAACTCGTTTTTTACAGATTTATTCTCTTCATTTCACTTCCTATCTGATGAAATCAGAATTCGTGATAATAATGCTTTTATTTTAGGGGGATATTCATACTTGGCTCACAATTGTTATGCATTTGCACGTCTCACACAGACTTTCATATTTACACTTTAGCACTTAGGTGCTGTCTGGCAAAAGATGAGATTTAGGTTATTAGGATTTAGTAAATCTCGTAAATACGGATTTACTAAATCCTGAATGTTTAATTCCGAAAATTATCTAGCAATGGATTTACTAAATCCTATAAATCCATTAAAACTTGTTGGGAAAGTCTACCTGGAAAGTTGAATAAATCCAATGGCTCTTTCATCAAATCCCGTAAATCCACCGATTCATGGGATTTAGTGAAATCCGGGTTTTACGGCCAAAATCAGTGAAATCCAGATTTATCAAATTCGCGGTTTTATTATCCAAAATGACCGTATAGTAAGATTTAGCCTCTACATCCAGGTTAAATCCGGTAAATCAGTTACCGGACAACCCCTTGAATCTTTAAAATAACATCAACTATAGCCCTATATCCGTCTTCATTTGTCTTATGCCTTTATCTGTTGTTGGAGAAATTAAAAATTGTTGACTTGATGATTTGGGAGTTGGGACCAGTCTATAACTTTCTAATCATCAAGTTTAAAAGTATTTTCTTTCTTGGCAATGTTTGTTAGTCTATTAATTAATTGATTCATTCCCTTTGTTTATTTTTTATTTTAAAGGATTATTTTGATTTTAATTATCAAATGTCTTCTGTTACAAGTTTTGCATGACTGCCATTTTTGAACTGAACACTAATTATTTTACTATAGGATTAATTCTCTAAATATCATTTTTGTTGTGGTCTTTTTCAATGTTTTTGTTACCCAACCTTTGCAATGTTTTTTCAGGGCGTGTTATGGTGTGTTGAGGTTTATCATGGAGAGTGGTGCGAAGGGATGTGAGGTATGTTTAGTTTTCGTTGTTTGATCTCTCTCTTTTATTTGGCTTTTAATTCTCGAGATTTTGGATTATTTACCAACCTTCATTTTCCTTATGTGGATCCTTAGGTTATTGTAAGCGGAAAACTCAGGGCTCAGCGCGCCAAATCTATGAAATTCAAGGATGGATACATGATTTCTTCGGGTCAGCCGGTGAATGAATACATCGACTCGGCCGTAAGACATGTTCTTCTCAGACAGGTGGGCTTTGTTCCAGCATGATATTTTTCGTATTTGTATATTCAATGACAATAGCTTTTTCGTCTTTAGACCATTTTTTTTATTAGGAAGATTTAAATACATACTTTTCAATTCTTTTATATTTACACATCTAACATCTAAACTTTAATTTTTACATACATGCCACTTTTAAAAGCTAAAATGTTGGTATTTTTTATGTGAGATACGAAAGATTCTATTGGTACAAATGTAAAAGGTAACTTTTAAGTGTTGGAAGTGCAAATATATAGGAATTGGGGTATGTCTGTCAATGCCTTGTTTTATTATAATTTAACAGAAACAAGCTGGAGTTTTTGTTTTAGAAATCTTAAAATACATTTGTTAAATGAAATAGAGTTTCCCAGACTCGAGTTAACCCAATAACTTTGATGCTTTGTAAATTTTGTAATGATTGATTTACACAAGAGGAATCGTAATAATCAATCATTTTGGGTGCTATTTTGTTTGAATAAGTTATTTTGTGGGTCATTTCATGTTCATGGGGCAGATTGTTATTTTTTATTGTGCATTTTATTTCATCTCTTACTTTATATGAAATAATACTAAATAATCCAAGCTCAAGCCTATCTTGATTTTGGATAATTCAAGTTTATTCGGTCCAATCTTAACCCGAACGAAGTTTTTTGTACGTCAACTCGATTAGATTTTTATTTGAGACATACTTGACATTTTGATGTGAATCATTTGTGTGAGTTATGTTTCCAATATCATATAGTGAATTTTATATCTTTTAACATATTATTTCAAACTAAATAGAAACAAGTACTAGTTAATCTTTTTATTTTAGTTATTTCACTAAGTTAATAAAAATTTACTTTTCTCTGCAGCTTTAACATGCTTCTGATACTACCTTAGTTTCTTTTTAGGAAGATTTACATTAATGCCACTTATGTATTTAAACATCTTACACCTAATCATCAATTTATACAATAATATATGACAACTTACGAATGCATGTGAAGGTGTATTTCACTTTTTAAAATTTAAAATAGTTGTATTCTTTATGTGATGTGAAAGATTTGAGACTCTGGTATAAATGCAAAAAAGTAAAGTTTGGATGTTACATATGTAAATACATAAGAATTCTGTGGTATGTATATAAATGCCAAATTAAAAAAAAAGGCATATTACATACATAGCACACTTTTCTTTTTTATTTACATATCTCACACTTAAACTTCCATATTTGCACATAGTATTTTAGCGCTTTAAACCTATGCATGAAAATGTGTATTTCACTTTAAAAAAAGTGATAACAGTGCTATTTTTGTTGTTTTATCGACGATTCGAGTGTTACCCATAAAGTTGAAAGCTTAGGTGTGGCTATGTAAATACTTTGTGTGCTATGTATGTAAATGCCCAAAAAAACTTTCAATTTTATCATTTTGGTATGTGATTGTGTTCTTCAACCCCTAACCATTAATTGTTATTTTGATTTGATATCTAGGGGGTGCTTGGCATAAAAGTGAAGATTATGCTTGACTGGGATCCCAAAGGCAAGCAGGGGCCAACCACTCCTTTACCTGATCTGGTTACAATTCATCCACCCAAGGAGGAAGAAGAGTATGGCAGACCATCTTTGACTCTGCCTCCTACTGACATTGAAGTCCCCCCTGCTTAAGTTACATACAAATTTGTTCTACTTTTTTGGCTGTTACTGCTGAATTTGTTTTTATGTACTGATGAAACTGTCATTTCTGGATTTTGTTTGGTTTTTTTTATAAATCAAGATGGATTGTATTGACAAAGTTTATTCTGTTTTTGTTGTGATGAGAAATAGCTTGTTTGGCTTGAGTTTTTTTTGTCATCATTTACTGTGGTTTTTTGAAGAAAGTACTTCTTTACTGTTCATATATAATTTGCCTTTTGGTGACAATTGGTTTTTGGTGTTTTTTTCAGTCATTGAATGTAGGAAGATTTACATATATACCTACTTAACTCCTATGCATCTGCATACCTAACACCTAATCTTCAATTTTTTACATAAATACCTCCTTATCTATGCATGAAAAGTGTTTTTCACCTCTTAACAGTTGAAATGGTGGTATCAAGAAAGATTTGTGAGGTATATATATGTGAAAAACAAAATTTGGGTGTTAGATATTTAAATACATAGGAATTGGGTGGTATGCATGTAATTGTCCCAAATAATTATTTTGGGTTGAAGGTAATATAAAAATTAGTTGATAAAATGTATAATGCACTCATTCTTGTAAGACTCAGGGTGTTCAATTGATGGCAAAAGTATGAAAGTTTTATGTGTGGGTTGTTTTGTTGGGAGAATTGATTGTGCATTGTAAATTTGTTTTAGGATTTTAGAAATTCAATTATTTGACATGAGGAATTGTATGCATGAAGTAAAGTATCAATGAATTAGAAATTCAGGTGGTGATTCATTTTGGCTGAATTTAGAATTCGGTCGGATTGAGTGAAGGGTTAACACTTCATTAATGAGCAATGTTATCATTAAGTCGTCTGTTGCTAGCATCAATTGCCGGTCGACTATTAGATGTCAGGTGTCATCTTCCATCCACTAATAATATCTTATCTATTTTGAAATAGTTTAATTTCAAACTAAACATATATATATATAATCATACATTTATTTTATAGT
Organism: Phalaenopsis aphrodite; assembly: GCA_003013225.1. NCBI lineage: Eukaryota > Viridiplantae > Streptophyta > Magnoliopsida > Asparagales > Orchidaceae > Phalaenopsis > Phalaenopsis aphrodite. The sequence continues at coordinate 1,505,637 of NEWO01000024.1, read as the reverse complement.
GAACCAAATAACTTTTAAATGTATTTCAATTATAATATATTAATATTGTATTATATTTCTTTTATATTTTTAGTATTTCCTTTAAACAAAGGAAACTAATCTCAATAACATTTATAGATGCCTACTTCTTCATTAATGTTAATGTAGGCATCATGCTTTCATATCACTCATCAATTGGAGACCCAAACTAAGTAAAATTTGACATGAAATTTACTATCATGCATCCTATGATTTCTACTCAACTAAAATTTTATCCATTTATCACATTGTGATCCTAATAAATTATGATTTCTTAAAAAGGAAATCAGAATAATAACCTTAAAGTTTACAAATTTTGATCATTTTTTTATTAAACATTCATATAATTTTAATTTTCAATCAAATATTCTAATTTTTTTGCTCCAATGCCATGATGGTAACTATCAAATAATCCAAATCATTGTGTACATCCAAACTTAAACATGTCGCTTCATATTATAGTAACAACAATTTATCCATCATAAACATTTTATTAGAAAAATATTTTCTCAATTTTTTTAAATATTTGAATAGTTTTATATGATCAAATAAATAAATAAATAAATGAAGCAATCATATTTTCATTTACATCTTAGAACTATAGCCAAAAAAGGGAAAATTATCTTGCGTGCGGTGTCCGATCCGGACCGTAAATCACTTCAGAATGTATTTCGGTGGGTCTCACCTAAATTTTTTTGTTATTATTAAAAAAACTGAAATAATCATGACCGTAGATTACCGTGATCTACGGTTAGGATAAAACACCGCATGCAGAGATGCATGCAGTGTCCGTACACAATAATTTCTCTAAAAAAGGACAAACAACACTCATGATGAAATAAAAGCAACATAAAACAAATTAAAAGAGTTATTGCTAAAATAATTATATTGTATAAATAAATAATAAATTTTATACTATTTTTTGAAATAAATCTACCTTTACCTTATACAATTAGAATATTAGGTATACATGTCATAAAATTTATATCTTTCTATTCATATAATATCTAAATTTTTTATATTTACTTATATAACATAATGTCTAAATCACTTAAAAGTAGATGAAAAAAAAATATGTACTTTATTTTCAAAAAATTCTTATTTGTGATATTTTACAAAATTAAAAAATTATGAGTTTGTATAAATATATAAATAGTAAATTTATGTAATATATCGAGTATTCAATTAATAACTAGGGTTATTTTTGGAAATTAGGGTTTAACGTTTAGGGTTCTAAGCTCTGAGTGTTATAGCATTCTTAGGAAGCCGCCTACTGTTAGAAAATCCGGTCGTCGGAGCCTATCGTTTCTCTGCAAGATGGCTTTTTGGGGTATGTTTTTTCCTTCAATCCCGTTGAATTTACTCTCTCTTTAGATTTAATATCTTCATATGTTCTTGCTTCAACTTCGTATTCATTTCGATCAATTGTTTCATTCAGGAGTTGAAATCAAGCCTTCTAAACCATACACCCATAATTTTGACCAATCGCGCGGCAGGCTTCGCATGTCTCAGGTCAGTTTTTTTGAAAGAGGGATTTTTCTTATTGTAGAATGTTAATCTCTGTTCACTCAAGCCGGGAACTTTTGTTTTGTTCGGTGTTTAAAATTTTCACCAAATTCTGTTGTCTAATTTTGGAGTATTGGAAGTTTGATTGCTATATATATTCTTCGATTAAGTGAGATTTGGTGTGGATTATGCAGGCAACGCTGGGGGATGGAAAGTCTACATCGAAGAGCACTGTGCAGTGCAATGTAGGCAACAAAAGCCCCGTTTTGCTGTGCAGTTTGATTCCCAATGTATCTGAAACTTGCCATTTGGAATTGGAGTTTGAGGAAGATGAAGAAGTTATCTTCTCTGTTCTAGGGCAGAGAAGCGTCCACCTAACTGGATATTATCTTGGTCATGGGCCTAGCTTGGATGGAAATGATTCGTATCCTTTTTAACTCGAAGCTTCTACATTAATATGCTAATGGTCCTATATTTTTTTGGAAGATTTGCATATATATCACTCAATTCCTATTTATTTACATGCCTAATACCTAAACTTCAATTTTTTACATACATTACCTCCTTAGCCATGCATGAGAAGATCTATTTCACTTTTTAGAAGTTAAAATGATGGCATTTTTCATGTGATGTGAAATATTTGGTTCGCATAAATGTAAAAAATAAAGTTTAGGTGGTATTTTTTCCTTGACTTTTTCTAAGTGAATCTTATGGGGAGGATATTGCTGAATCTGATACTTCTGATAGCTACAGCTATGGCAGTGAAGATGAGTATGAGTCTGATTTTATAGATGATGCTGATGTTGCAATTTATACTGATTCTCAGAGGCCCAAAAGCAGCGGTATTTTTTTATATTTTTTGGTCCCTCAAATTGATATAAATTTATGAGATAACCCACCCTTGTGTGTTTTCACTTACATGCACATTCATGCATTTACATGTGCATATTAGGGAAGTTATTTTCATCATGCATTGGTATGTTATTGTTGAATCCAAAAGTGTCTAGTAAACACATTAAAAAAATATAGCGTAGCATAATAAGGAAGAAATAGTTGAAAATTGTGAAATGCGTAACCTTTTATTGGGAAATGACCCCTATTTATAGTCATACGAGTATGAATGTTGCAATTACATATTTGACGCTAATCATTAGTATTTGAGGGGCCACTTTAGTAAATTACAGGAAAAATACAATAAGATATTAAACCAGATCACCTGACTTTTATTGAGCCCGTCAGTCGTCTAGCTCAGTCAGTCAACCAAATTGAGGTTGTGTGTCAATATTTAATCAGTCATCTCAGATTGCATCAATCGTTTGGGTTGTCTTTGAATGAACTCTGGATTTTCGGTTTGCCAACCAATCGAATGGTTCTGTGTGTGATAGATTATTCGAACTTATGTCAATCGTCCACTCCTCCCTAATCATTGCTTTTTCTGAGATCCATGTTGCAGCTGTTTAGCCGGTCGCTCGATCCTTCACTGATCTTCTTCCATCTTGGTTTTCAGATTGCTTTGAGATTCGTGTCTTATTTTTCGTATACATATTTAGTTCTTGATTCCCTTGTTTCTTGAAAACTATGTAGCACATAAGAACAAGAGAATCTTTCACATATACAAAGATACAAAAATACAATTATAAAATTGAATGACATAATTAGTTGATAAATGTCTTTCCTGAATTATCATGCCCATGCTAGTATAAGTAAGTCATCGACCAAGAGAGGGTTCACACGACTTTCTCTCTTTTACTGCTTCTGATCTTTTTTCTCTTCTTCTGCTCAAGTCTGCAACGATATACGGTGAGAGAGCATCAACCGCCGACAAAGTTGCTCTCGTTAGGGTTCTTGGTAGTATGTGGGTAAATGCCCGGAAATTGGATGTGAAGCAAAAATTGTCGAATGAAGCTCCTGCGGGGGAAGTCAGTAAAAAGAGGGTTGTACGGTGGTTAAAAATTGACAATCACGAGGATCATATTGGCTCCTGTGATTCTCTTGCAGGCCCGTCGCAAGGGCGAGTTTTGGAACAAACCAAAGGCCGGTTTGACGATTATTCCACTGGGCATTCTTTGACGCTACTTTTCACATGGAATAATTTGTATAAGAAAACATATTTGGAGCTGTATTCAGTGCTAGTTTCCTATTTATTTATACTTTATGAACTTTGGATCTTAATAAATTTTTATTAACCTTCTCCATCCTACTATTTTCAGGTTAGTTTTTATATTAAATTTTAGTTTTGTTTATCCACAGTTCTTCAGTTATATCAAAACTTTCTATTTCACGATTATTTTCGGTGAAGCATGTGATTCCCTTGATTCTTTTTACTTTTTTTTTTATCGTTTGGTTTGGTGTTTTGATTTTCCAATGTTGTAAAACATTTGCATAGCCTTACAATTAATCATTACCTTATTAGTATTATCATTTTTCTTTATTTTTAAAATTCAAAGTTCCAAAGATCACAAATGAAAATTAGAAATCTTTGTTTTTCTATGTAAACCTGGATTTTTTAAATTTTGTGCCAAATGAAAGTTGAGTGATTGCGCAAAACAGATTAATTCAATGGGAAATTTAAAACCACCAAATTCTATTGTTTGATTGGAATTGACGCCATAATTCAATCAACTGTTGCTAATATGACTATATGTGGTCTTATTTCTTTCTGGTATTTCTTGCTATTTATCATATTTTAGACAATCTCTAAGTTAACATTTGTTATGCGTATTACATGTTTTTTTTTTTTATTTGCATCAAAATATTTTAAATTTTACCATAATGAATATTTGGTGAACAATTATTTTTTAAAAAAATATTTGCCACTTATTTTTTGTCTGTCATTTTGAGTTTGCATCTGTAAACTCTAGACCCCTAAGTTTTTCTTTGTCACCAATCTCTAGTTGTGATTGAGGAGATTGAAGATGATGACAAACAACAACGTAACTTCCGTCGCCTAAAAAAGAAACAAGAGATTAGTGACTCCGAGGATGCTCAATTCGGATCCAAACAAATAGTGGTGAGGAACCAAGAATCTTCAAAAGTAGAAAGCGAAGATGAAGATGGTTTTCCCATTTGTTTCCCCGTCGAGAGTAAAAGTTCCAAAAAGAAGAAGATAAATCATGATAAGAAAACAAAGGTTGATGCTGGTGGTCAAGCTACTATTCTTATTAGGTTTGTCTTAGTATTTGTTTTCAAATTTACACTATCATTCTACTATTTATCCTCACCTTACTACTCTTTTCTTCTTTCTGGCAGTGACGCGGCTCGTGATTCCACAATTCCTATTGAAACTGAGTCGAAAAATAATGAAAAATCAAAGAAAAAGAAGGGGAAGGATGAAAAGTGCTATGTAGGATCTGAGAACAATGAGAAACAGATTAAACAAAGGGAGAGTACCAACATGGAGAACAGATCTGAAAATGAGGCTATTATTTCAATTAATGAAATTGAAGAACATGCTAAGGAAAATGGAGTTAAAGATACTGAGAAGTAGGAATAATACAAATAAGCTCAGGGCTTGTTTGGGATTGATTTTGCTTTTTATTTTTGTTTTTAAAAATATATTTGTTTAGTTTGTTTTCTTACATATGTTTATTTTTTGTTTCTAAAGATAAATTAGCATGTTTTTTAAAATACTAAAAAAATTTTACATATTTTGAGCGTTTATAACATCAATCATATATTTGTCAAATATGTTAAACATGTGCTGTTTCAAATCAAAACATAAATAAAACAAAATAAAAATAAAAGTGATCCCGAACAGTCCCTTATTGTTCTTTAAAGGTCTATTTTCTGATTTAATTGCAATTTTGTTGGTTTTTTTATGTAACAGTGATTGTGAATCTGCTCCTGTTTTGCCTGCTGATCCTGAGAACACCAAGCATAGCAAGAAAAAATCCAAAAAAAGAAGAGTTAGGGATGAACCTGTGTCCGATACGAAAGACTATAGCAAGGACGACAAAATTGACACGGATAACGTGCCTGAAGGGGACGGGATGCCGATTGATAAGTAAGATATAAGAATTGGGGCAGTATATTTGCATACATACCACCAAATTCCTTTGAATTTACCTAGCCTAACTCGTCAATTTTTCTTTCTATATTCATACCACGCAAATCTTTCATATCACGTCGTAAATATCACTATTTTACCTTTTAAATGGTTAAATTCACCTGTTCATGCACGGATAAGGTGTTCAATATGTAAAAATTTTAGGTGTTAGATGTATAAATACATAGAAAGTGATATCTACGTAAAATTCCCATAACATTTTTACAAAAGAAAAATTACTTCTATTTAAGATGGATGTTGCTGCTTCCAGAGTATAACTAACATGTTGCTTGCTTCTGAATCTGTAATTTCTTGCAGCGACGCTATCCCTGCGGCTGCAGATGAAAATGCTGTGAAGAGAAAGAAGAAGAAAAATAGGAAAAAGAATAGTGATTCGGATATAAAACACGAGTTAGAAAAGGAGAAAGCTGGCCTGGCGAATGGTGTCGAGGAATCGTTGCCCGGATCTCAAGCTATCAAAACTAGAACTTTTCCTAATGGTCTTATTGTGGAGGAAGTTTCCATGGGTAAACCGGACGGTAAAAAGGCTTCTCCTGGAAAGAAGGTATCTGCAAAAGTGCTTATTTCATAATGGTACCAAAGTTGGTATTTTTATCCATGGTTCGATATATGTGCACCTTTTTGTTATAAAGGAAAAGGGACATTTACATACATACCATTCAATTCCTATGTTTTTACATATTGAATATGTAAACGTTGTCTTTTTCATTTTTACCACCCAAATCCTTTATATCACATAAAAAATACCACTAATTTAACTTTTAGAAAGTGAAGTACACGTTTTCATGCATGAGTCAGGTGGAATGTATGTAAAAATTGAAGTTTAGATGTTAGATATGTAAATACATAGAAGTTGAGTGGTATGCATGTAAATCTTTTAAAGGAAATTTATGGCCCGACAGAATCTGGTGGGCAGGATTAAGTTATATACAAAATAAATTAAAATTTGGGGGAATTTACATATGTACCACCTAGTTCCTATGTATTTACATATCTAACACCTGAACTTTACTTTTTTTTTTTTACATTTATACCACCCAAAGCTTTCATATTACATAAAAGAAACCACTTTTTGTAACTTTTAAAGAGTGAAATACACCATTTCATGCCTAGGTGAGATGGCATGCATTCAAAGTTTGAAGTTTAGATGTTAGATATATAAATACATAGGAATTGAGTGGTATTTTTCTAAATCTTCCTAAAAAATGTTATACAGGTTCTCCGATTGTTGGTTGTGTCCTAATGTCATTGCTACAGATTTTGTTTGTGTCTTGTTCATCACTTCATTCGAAGGTTGATCTGTGATTTAATCTGTGAAAGACATTACTCTGCAGAGCATAAATTATGCTCCACAACTTAGAAATTAACAAAATATTGTTGGGTCTAGTTGCATAATATGCCATGATAACTTCTTAACCTCTGTTATAGGTCGCATGGAAAACGCTCATGCTATTTTGTAGTTTAATAAAGCAGAAGTTGATATATTACAAATTACTCAAATATCCAAATGTGTGTTAGCATGTTTATTAAACTTCAAAACTTGCTGTGCCAGAATCAAGTTTATTCCACCTCCACCACTATTATGAAGGAGAAGAGTTGCCTTATGTCTGTTCAGCTTGAAATTGGATTTCCAGACTCATCTGTGACAGTATGCCACATCAGCTGTCCGGTCAGAGTGATGGCCCTGACGTTTTCTAGCGCGCTGTCGCAATATCACATTCAATCAATTGAAGCATTTTTTGTGTGGGAGCTCGAGGATAAAAAGTAGGCTGATGGTGATTGACTCAGGGTCAGCACAGAATTGCGTGCATAGAATCTCAATTGCGTAGTGAAGCCGGCAAGCGAATAAAAAATTTCTAGAGGGAAACCGAGACTGATTCTAATCAAAATTCCCGGGTTTCATGAAAAGTCTAGCTTTTTCTAGATCTCTATATCCTCTCCTGCTGAACGGTCGAGCCATTCTCCTCTCAAGCAGGGGATTCTCGAACAGCTTTATATTTATGCAAAGCATATCGAGATGTGCTTGAAAACCATTGGATTTGCTTTGAGATTAGTGCAATATAAAAATCTACTGAGATGTCTATGCTGCTATTTTATTTCTTTTCGTTTAGTCTCCTCTCCTTCTATGAGATTATTTACTGATTTACTCTGCAAATGCTCATTTTTGCTCTTTTTTCTTTTTTTTTATCTAAATTTTTATCTCATTGTGACAGGTATCAGTCCGCTATATTGGCAAATTAAAAAACGGAACCATTTTCGACTCGAACATCGGCCAGAAGCCCTTCAAGTTCCGACTTGGTAATAATTCACAAATTGCAGAACCTGCCAATTTCAAAAATTAATCTTCTTCCTTTTTTTTTTTTGTTTTTGCACTACAGGCATAGGTGAAGTTATCAAGGGATGGGATATAGGTGTTAGTGGTGAGTAATGAAAAAGTAAATTTTTTGATTATGGCAGTGCAATTCTTTTACAATTTATTCTATGACCTAAAACTGCAATTCCTGATTTGTTTCCAGGCATGTGTGTTGGTGATAAGAGAAGGCTCACTATTCCACCATCTTTCGGGTATAAAGACTGCCTTGTCTATATATATTTTTTTTGAACAATAAAATATTGGGACATTTACATATAAATCCAGCACACAAACTTTGCTTTTTTACCTTTATTACATCAAAAAGACCATCATTGCAACTTTTCATGTAACTTCTCAATTTATGTAACAATAGAAATGTAGGTGTGATTACATAAGGTTTTGTTTTTATTTTATTTTATTTTTATTTTTTATGATGCAGTTATGGGGCTAAAGGTGTAGGGAAGATTCCACCAAACTCTTGGCTTGTTTTTGAGGTGGAATTGATTGATGTGCAGTGAAAGAAACACTGCATAGTTTTAGAGGTACTACACTAATGCTATTGAGTGGCTATTTTTTGTCCTGTTTTGTGGAGAGTTAAGCAAGCTGCAAGAGTTGCCACAATTTTGTTTCTGAACATTTTGATCATAATATTATTCAAGTTTGCAACTCATCTCCTATGTTTCTGAAATTCCAACTAGAGCGGTATCCTCTTCTTTTTAATTTGATAAAGAGAGGTGCTGGCTTAGGTGGAGAACCTGTGCCTTTACAAAATATTCATTTACAAGATATATATATATATTTAAAATATTAGAAAGGAATGGCCAGAGGCTATTATACGAGCTTCCAACAGCTCGTAATGTGCCTAACAATTCGAGTACCACCTTCTTAAGACCAATTGTGTCAGAGGGGATTCGAACCCCCGACCCGAGGGGTCTTACACCGAGGATGCCAACCAACAGGCCAAGGTACATGATATTTACATTGTGTTTTTAAATGACTAAGGTCAAACATAAGAATTTAGGTCTTAAAAAGAATACTTTTTTTTTTAAGTACTTTTTTATATTTGATGGAGAGGTGTTGATGTTGACATAATAAGGTAATATGAATCAGTTAATTCACCCAAGAAGAGCATTATTTGACAAATAGCTAAAAAATGTGTTCAAATGTTGAGAGAAGTTCATGGGAGTCAACACATCACTCCAAGAGGAGCAATTACTAGTAACTAATGAGAATCTTAAACTTGTAAGAAAGTATATGTTGTCCACAAGCTGAGTTGCCAAGTGACCAGGATTTCATATTGTTGCAATCTCGACGGCTGTTGAACACACGATGCTCTTTCAATATGGGTGTCATGAATTGACCTAACGTGGCAACTCCATTTGAACTCAACTTTAAAATTTTTGGTTTGGGTTGACTCGATAATTTTCAGGTTGGGTTCCGATGAGAAATTCTCATTTATATTTTGTTGAATGGGGTTTGGATTGACATGCTGACTTGAAGTAAACTAAAACTGACCCATTAAGATGAAATCAGCTCGAAATTAATCTGACATGAATTTGATCGAAATTTGACCCAATTAACTCTTATGTATTATATTTGGGTCATGTTAAATAGCCAGGGGGTTGAAAACATGTTAGTTCAGGTTGGACTTTATATTCGGGTAATTTAAATTGCCTTCATCTTAGGAGTGAAAAATGAAATTATAAAGTAGTATATATTTTAAATATTTCTTTGCATTTTTATATGTATTTATATATCTAAAACCCAAACTTTCATATTTATATAGATAACGCTCGAATTTTTAAGATCACTTTAAAAAATATCATTATTATTAACTTTTAAGAAATGAAATACACTAGTTTATGATAACAAAGTGATATAAATGCAAATATCAAACTATGTGTTTGATATGTAAATATAAAGGAATTGTGTGGTATGTATATAAGTTTTCCAATTTCTTAGAAAAATCTTATGTTAAGATTTCAAGAGAATTATATTGGAGAGTTTTAGAAAAGAAATGTGTTGATATTACTTATATTCAAGTCATTAAAGATATGTATACTATGGTCGTTCCTCTGTTCAAACACATATAGGATTGACCAAGTATTTTCCTATTTCAGTTAGGATTACATCAGGGATCACGTTTTAGCCTATATTCTTTTGCTTTAGTTATGGATGTTCATACTGGACATTTATGTGAGGATAGACCTCGGTTTATGTTTTTCAGTGATGATATCCTTATTGTGGATAAGATTAGAGAAAATTTAATAAAACTTGATTTATGGAGGTTAACTTTAGAGTCTAATGACTTTCGTTTGAGTCGATCAAAAGTTGAGTACATTAAATGTAATTTTAATAGTAGTTGATCTAATGGTGAGGTTCTAACAATTGATGATAAATTCATTAAAATAAGTTAACGTTTTAAAAATCTTAGATCTATTGTTCAAAGTGTTGGTCATATAGATGAGGGTGTTATTAGTAGAATTCAAGTTGGATGGTTCGAGTGGAGGATTGCATCGGGCCTATTGTGATAGAAAAGTGACGCTTAGACTTAAAAATGAAATTTTAGTTAAGTATTGTTGAGAGGAGAATGCTCGTGTGGATTAGTGGCTTTATACTTCGAGACAAAAGGTGACGCGATATGTTCGTGAAAGAACTGGAGTAACTCCAATGACAAACAAAATTAGAGAGAGTTGCCTTTGATGGTTTGGTTAAATAATTGTCTAGGAGAGTAGTTGTTTTACATTTGACTTACATTAAGAGAGGAACAGATAGGCCTAAAAATTGAACTTTATTTATTAAAATTAAATGAGAAAATTACACTCAATAAGACACAATAATGGAGAAAAATCATTCATGTAGCAAAACCCACTTAATGGGATAAAGGCTTGTTGTTGTATTATTATATATGTTGCCAATAGTGTGTCCAACACACGCCATGCATGCCCTTTTTATTTGTATTTAATTAGCATTGTGTCAAACTTTAATGTAGTCCATTAGAAATAAAGGTGTTATCCTTAAAGAGACTTACATATTAAGAGATTTCTATTATATCAATTCTATAAATAGGAAATATAAACACATCATAGAAATAAGTAAAAACCTAGCCCATTAAGATTGATTACATAAATTAATTAGATGTAAATTAGAAGGAAATTAACAAACATACTGCACAATTCATATAATATTTACATATCTAATACTTAAACTTTCATATTTATATTTACAACATTAAACCTATGCAACCAAGTGTCATATGTATAAATATGAAAGTCTTTGGTGTTATATTTATAAAACCAGTGTTATTTTTCTTTACATTTCTAGTTTTACGCAATACTATGAAAATCTTTACATCCAACCATTAACAATCAAATCCTCTCATCAACTATAAAAATCCCAACTTGATTCAATTTTCAAAAAAACCCATAACTATTCCCAATTTGCATTTCTCACCTCATTTCAACTTCAACTGATTAAAAAAATAGAAAACATTCATATATTATCAAAACTCCATAGAATTTCACAATTACTTCATAATTATAAAACCAGCAAACATACCAAAAAGACAAAAAAAAAAATACAATTTTTTTTCAAAAGTGCGATTTTTTTTCAAGTCCTCTTCACCGGATCGAAATTAGAAACACCAATGACTGCTCCAACGATCACACCAAGAACAACACCTCCTGAAACAATACTGAGCAGAAAATTCTTAAGAGAAGGCGAAAGTCCAGGCTGAGCTGCTTCGGCAATTTCAGGAATGGCCATTGCTGCAACCAGAGCAGCTGCGGTGAGTCCGGCAATGGCTTTCTCCTTCGCCGTCGCCGGAGATGGCTTGAGAGTAAGCTGCAGGGGGGTGTTGGGTTTGGGTTTCGGAGAGATTGCGGCTCTTACGGAGACCTTCGGTGGGCTAGGGTTAGGAATAGTGTGTGGCTTGTGTTGGATGCGAGTGGTGGGAGAGAGGAAGTTGGAGATCGGTATTGATGCTGTTGCGGAAGCCATTGGAGAGGTTTCGAGCTGAGGAAAGCAGCAGGAGTGCTGTGTGGAAGAGTGAATTAGGATTTTGTTTATGAGAGGGGTGGGGCTATGAGGATAAGGGAATTAGTGTTTTGGGTCGTTTGGGAGTTGCCATGTCGGAAGTGGGATCCTATGTGGAGGGCTCGGGTGATTTTTGTGAGGATAAGGTTATCACTTCTTGTATGGTTGTAATTTTAACATATATATAAAGAAATTTAGATAAATTATATATATATATATATATATTGTGAGACATCTAAATGATACAATCATACGACATATACAAAATCTTGAATGCATGCTCTTAGTTGAAAGACAAGGTCCTTAATGCGTGTTAGAAAATTTGCAGTGGTGGAGTAATGAATTATCGTTCTAGCGTTGCACGAGAATCCAATACATACTCAGGTAAAAAAAGTGACAAGTAGAAACAATCAGAAATTCTTACTTGAAAAACTCAAAAAAGGAAAAAATAACGGGATCTAACCCACTTGAAAAGATCAGCTATGAGTTGGTGATTACACATACAGTTTTTTGTCCTAAATGTGAAAAAGGATTACACAATTTATTGATTTACAACAGTCATGCACATAAGAGCTCGTTGAACCATGGAATGGAGTGGTCGCAGTGAGGTTGTCTTCGAGGTTAGCCCAATGGTTGTTATTATGACATTCAGGATGATGCACTGCTCCATATGATGCTTCATAACTCAATAGTGTAAATTTGTTATTTCTTACTAAGCAAAACAAGTTTTGTCTCTATACAGAGCTTTGCTATAACGTGTAGAGAGAGGTCTACTATGTTTGACAAGTGATTGTTAATGGTGGTTGGCGGTTGCAAGAGTGGGAGGTGTTTGTTGAATCTTTGGTGCAAAAGCAGCTAGACTTCAACTCCTCCAAGCTTTGGTCCTCTTCCAGCTTAAGGTCTAAGTTCCCTCTCAAGAGGGGAAGTGCTTTATTTATAGAGTTTGGGGAGGACTTCAGTAAAAAAGATATGAATTTGAAGCACCTTGTCAAACGACCAAGGGATTGCCTTAATCGGACAGCGGCAAGTGAACATATGAGCACTTTAATAAAGTCAGAATTGAGTGAACTTAAAGTCATTGGATTTGTCTCTCCAAGATGTTTGACTCGACTGTAAGCTTGCCATACTCGAAATTCATTTGAACTTCTGATTTGGGCACCAAAAATTTTCAAAATTAATTTAACGATTTCATTAGGCTTGATTTAACTTGGATTGGGGTCAATCTTGGCATCATTACATTCATCTCATCATGTCACTCAATTTGATTATAAGTTTACTTAGATCAAAATTTTAAATGATTTTTAATTGAAATTACACATTTCTTGCAAAAAAAAAATACCGTGAGATTATACTTCCTTGAGATCCATGACAAATGATGATAATTTGTTGGTGAAATATCAATTCTCAACCACTAAATCAAGTTGGCCTACATAACTAAATTTTATTTTATTATTATTATTATTATTATTATTATATATATATAGTATGAGAAGATGAGCGTTTAATAAAAAAGGTATGCATTTGTGCACTAGTTTTGTGATGGACCCGCCCAAAGGATCAAAATGAATAGAGTCAAACTTAAATCACTCTCATGCTTAAACTTAAACTTTATTAATTAATTAAGTTTGAACTCAAACTTACGAGTTCAAACCGTCTCACAAGCCTGTTTGTTTATTATAGAAGAGAAATAGATCAATATTAATTAAAACTACTCTTATAATAAAATAAAATAAAAATAGAATGAACAATTAAAAAAATAAACAATGTCAAATTAAAAATATCATTTTTTATATTATTAATAGTTTCAAAATATGTATTAAAATTTAATACATTTTGAATATAAATAATTTCTTAAAATGAGTCTAGGCCAATTTAAAAAAAAATAGATATCATTCAAATGGTTTGACTATAAGTGTTAAAATCAAAGTTCATGTGATCCTAAAATCTAAATACAACGTTTGATTTGATCTCCGTTTACTCAAACGGAAGAAGACTTACATCAAGATTTGCGCTCAATCCAACGATTTTCGTAGTGCCACGTCATCTTTAATTCAACTAAAAATCAACATGATTCATGAAAAATCAAACATTCATACTCTTCATAAATTCAATTTCCTTCACATCTAAAACAAGGCAACGTTCAATAAATAAAACCAGCAACAATTTTAAAAAACTATCAAGATTCACGCTTGGCCATTGCAGATAGATCCACAGGCATCAAGATTCACGCCAGGCCATGATTGCAGATAGACATAGGCAGTGGGTTTGACCCAACGTAGCTGAGATGAACCTGCTGGGGAAGAAGATTGTAGCCAATAGAGAGCTCCTCAAATATCTTCTTCAGCTCCAGAACCAGATCAGTCCGCCGGCTGTTCTTCTCCCCCATGTTCTGATAGTTCATGGTGTGCGTCACGTAGATAACTATGTTTATTTTGTTCACGTCCACAATCTCCTTCACCACAAAGCTCAGGTTTTGATGCCAATGGTTTGGTTTGCTGTCTATGTACCTGAGAAAGTATCGACAATCGTTAGAGTTTATGGCTCGAATTCATTTCAGTTCGAATCAATTAGTGTCGGTGTAATCAAGAAAATTGTCAAAATGGTATCGTGACTATTGTACGAAGGGCCGTATTAAATCTTATAAAAGTGTCAATTTAGTTCTCGAACTCTTTTAATATAGGTTGAAGTGGTACACGATGAGGACTAAATTAATACTTTTAAGAACTCTTGAATTGAAACGAAAATTTTATAAGATGGTGCTGAGACTTGCAATGCTCCATGGCGCTAAATGTTGGCCTTTAAAAGGGAAGCCTGATACTAAGTGTTGCCGAGATGAGAATGATTAGGTGGATGAGTGGTTTTACACTTGGAGACAAAATGCGAAATGAATATCCCCGTGATAGGGTTGTTGTAGCTCCAACGACAGACAAAATTAGAGAGTCGTCTCAGATGGTTTGGTCATATCAAATGTTGACCGTATGATGATCCGATTAGGAGAGTAGATGTTTTAGATTTGAGTTATGTTAAGAAAGACTGAGGTAGACCTAGAAAACTTAGGCTTATTGTATGCAAAAAGAACTTAATTTATTATAACTAAATGAAAATATGACACTAAATAGGATGCAATGGAGAAAAAGGATTCATGTAGCCGACCCCACGTGGTGGGACTAAGGCTTTGTTGTTGTTGTATGAACTCTCGGACTGAAATAGACATTTTGATACTTTACTCCGGCGTGATATATGTGGCGCGACTTAAAGTACAGGTATTTGTTAGGGGATTTGTGGTGATAGTGTAGAGATTGGATATGAGAGCTGTTACTCTCTGTTTATAACTCATTTTCTTTTTGATATAATGAATTCTTCTCCTCTGTATAATGTTGTGCATTTGGTTGGTCTAGATGATTTGGATGACAGATTTGCAAAACCAATTGGTTTTGCTGAAAATCTAGAACGAAATGATCAGACAAAATGTCTGAAAAATATGGAATCATTAGAGTTTATGACTCGAATTCATTCAAGCGCAAGCCACATTAGCGACAAATAGTTTTCTGATCTTATTATTTTTTCAACAATTAAACGACTTAACTAAAGTTCATCCATCTTCTTAGTTGAAGCTTAATTTTATCTACTCATCTACAGTGTATTTTCTACTATCACTTCAACCATTCTTCTAATATAATCACTCGTTAATTTATCATTCATACTTTTGCCACACGTTCATCTTAATAATCAAAATTTTATCGTGCTTAACTTAGATATTAACATCTTTTTAATACAACAATAAGAAACATATGGCATAACCGACCTACTTGCAATTCTACGAGTGGAAATAGGAGAAGATTTGGTTCTTTTCGTATTTACCTCCCATGTGGGACGACCAGCACCTCCGAATCTTGAAGGGTTTTATTGGGATATTCTATGAAACCTTTGATTTGTTTATGTTTTTCTATGCTTTATTTAGAATTACTTCCTTTCCTAATTTAGATGAGATATGTTTGAAGGAATTTTACTCCCCGAGTATTTTCTACACTATAAAATATATTTTTAAATGTCTAACTAAATTTATTTTCAACTTCCTCACATCCGCATTAGGATATGGAACTAATATTTCACAAAAATACTCCCAACTTAATTCCTCATAGTTAATTTTCATGAATTATTTCTTATTAACTAGAATTTCTCTATTGTCAACCATTAGTAGAAAAGAGCTAGCAACTTCTAAATTAAGTCATTATTAAAAGACTTCAATGTAGGAATCAAAGGGAGACATATTAGATATTGAAGGGGAAAAGAAAAAATTAAGAAAAGAAATTGAAGAAAAAGATAAGTAATAAGTTGAAATAGTAGTGGCAATAATCCCTTATTCCAAAACTTCCATGATTTAGTAATTTCCAAGTTAATTCACAGAAATGAAATCGGGCAAACTCGTCAATGAAGATAATACAGAGTTATAATTCACTTACATTTTAATCCTAGCCTTCAAATCAGCTATTCTCTCCATTGAAGTCGAAATATCAACAGAAAATTCCACAGAATCACCCATATCGGGACTTCGATAGAAGTTTCTTATTGGTTTGGTGGCCAGTACTGAATTTGGATAGTAGATTTTGGCATTGTCAGATTGAAGAAAAACAGTACTCAAAATATTCATCTCTTCCACAATCATCTGAAAACATTAACTACTAAAACAATGTCATATCAATGGGAAATATAGAAATAAAAAAAAATAATCAAACTCAAATAATTACCTGAACTCCATCAATTACACATCGGTCGCCGACATCGAAAGGATGCATCACGAACACAAACACAAGAGCTTCGAAAGCCGTCTTGCAGCTATTTGTAAATATGAAGCCCACAAGTAGGAGCTGAGAAGAGATCAAAACTAGCACTTTTGTTGTGGCGAAGCCCATGATAAGCAAGGTGATGATTATGATAAGAACAATAACTATAGTAGATAAGAGCTTGTGCAGTTGATTGACAGCCGTTTTTGTGTCATTCAAGGAATGCGCGAGGGACTTGCGATCGAGATAGGCTTTCACCTTTTAAAAGTGAAAAAGAATGATTTAGGATGGAAATTGCATAAACAAACAAATATATTTGAGCATCTTTTTTTTTTCTTTTTTTTTTTTATTGCATTCTAGTGTTCTTGCCGTAGGATAGATAAAACAAGACAAGGTTAATTAAGAGAATATTTTACAAATCAAAAGATATTATCCAGTGCACCATTCTTTGCCATATAACCAAGAATTGACAATAGAACCCGCCGACATGTTTTTCAGACATAATTTACAAAAGAACTCAAAAGACTTGAGATTGAGTTGGCTGAACCTCTGAAAATTTTGTTTTAATCCATATTTTGGTTTTTTTTTTTATACTTTACGGTACGTGTATTAGTTTTTGCTTTTGTTTTTTTTTTTTTTTTCATTCATGTGGTGCATTATTTCATTCTATGAATATCAAACTAGAAAACTAAATTTTAAGTCAAGCTTAAGTCTACGAGTATGAACCAGTTCATAAGCCGACTTGTTTATTATAAAATAGAGAAAATAATATTAATTTAAGCTAGGGTAATAATAAAATGAAATATAATGAACAATTATGAAATAAATATTAAGAAATCACTTGATATACAATATAAAATATGATTTTTAAACTTATTTAATAATTTAAAGATAAAGTTTTGAATTTTAATATTTTTGCATTTCATATTTAATAATTTAAAGATAAAGTTTTGAATTTTAATATTTTTGTATTTCATTTTATATTAATATTTATTTAAACGAGCCGACTCGCGAGCTAACGAGTAGACTCATGGTTGGCTTGAGCTTGGCTTGTTAGCTCAGCCACAAGCTACTTATCTAGTCTAGCCCGAGCCAGCTCACGAGTCTACTTGGCTCGCTTACATCACTATTCTCTATTAAGGGGCCGTTTGAGATCACTTTTGTTTTTAATTTGTTTTATTTATGTTTAGTTTTGAAAAAAAAATATGTTTAACATATTTGATTAAAATATAAAAAAATTTCAAATACATTCAAAATGCCTAAAAGTTGCTTTGAGTGTTTTCGAGAACATACTCATTTGTTTTTAGAAGCCAAAAATAAAAACATATAAAAAAGCATATTAAACAAATATATTTTTAAAAGCAAAAACAAAACTAAACTGATCTTAAACAAGCACTAAGCTTCGTCACATTTTTAAAAATCACTATGTGAATGAAATTTCATCCTATTGTGGTTTTTATATACTCTTCAATTATTGTGATTAATTTTTCCTATGACATATACTACTAAATCACAGGGACAAAGTTTGTCTGTATCTATGGATCATCAAAGTGGCCAGCTAGTTTTCTAACATTTAGTTTGTTTTCTTTCAGAAATTGCTTAGTCTTACATCAATTTTGCACAAGGTTGATTGCATCTTCATGAAGAAAATCTCATACATATTTATAATATTTTGCATTTCATGATATCTTAAAACAATGGATCCCCTTGAGAATTCCTAGATTCCAGATTACTATGTACCACTTGAAACAATTTATTCAAAATCACATATAGGTGCTTTTCTTACTCATAGTTCAAGAAAGAAATTAATTTTTACATGGAAGTAATCTAATTAAAAAAAAAAAAGAAAATATGTGTATTTAATATTTCCATTGCCCAAATGACCCTTGCAAGCCACAATAAATTGTTGGCATTCCCTCCAACTATAATGTCCAAAAAAAAAATTAAATAAATTATGGAGTATTTATTGAAATTAGGTTATTAACTTACCACCCAGTTCCTCAATGCAGATTTCTTGATCTTCCCCGTCTCTGAAGCTCCTTCGAAAAGCGGAAGCATATATGAGATCTCCTCCTTGCTTAAAAACCTCATGAGATCCTCCACTTCAATGTACCTTTTAAAAAATAACCAGAATTATTATTAAAATAAAAATTGGGCAAAATTAAAAAATAAAAAGCCATCTTCTCACTTGTAACCAGGTTTGGCAACTATCTTAAAAATCTGGTAAGCTGCAGCCTTTGCTTCTCCCTCGTTAGTTATCTCCTTATCTTTTTGCTCACCCCTATCCTCAACAAAGCTTTCATCAATCTTATTTGAAATTGTTGAAAGACCGGAGCTTCTAATGACATTTATTAGACCCCTCATGGTCCAAGCTGA
Organism: Phalaenopsis aphrodite; assembly: GCA_003013225.1. Lineage (NCBI taxonomy): Eukaryota > Viridiplantae > Streptophyta > Magnoliopsida > Asparagales > Orchidaceae > Phalaenopsis > Phalaenopsis aphrodite. The sequence continues at coordinate 1,486,499 of NEWO01000024.1, read as the reverse complement.
GACTTTCTCCTGGCTGATGCGGTGAAGCTTCGCAATGTCGATCGCCTCCATCTCCTCTCCTTTTCCTTTTCCCTTGTTCTTCACAATGCTCCGAAAGCTAAACTGAGCTGAACTCTTAGAGGGGCCAACTTTCTCTGCCATTTCCATCAGAGGAGGCCCCGAAAGAGTCTTTAGCAAATATTGATGATAGAGAGTCTCTTGAATCCGATCAAAATATCTGTTCATGTGGAATGTTGAAGCTAATATTTTCACCAAAAGGGTTTTTACCAACCAAATCACAGATCCTATCAAAAGAGAAGCTAAGATTCTGGATATATAATTGAGAGCTTTTGCAGTTTTTGGTGATCTTGGAACATGGTTGTCATTGAAAATGAGTGACCAAGAGAGAAGAACCAACCCTAACCATACACAGACCTGAACACTTTTCTTAAGTCCATAGACAAAGTAGAGAACTTTCTTTCTAAAAAGAAAATTTATTTCAATCAGGAAAACAAGGACGGTGATGAACCAGTGGGTCATGAGTTGGCCGGAGAAAATGACCATCACCATAAGGCACCACTTCCAAATCTCCAAGCCCCAAATAACATGTCCTTGCAGCCTTTGAACCAGCAAGCTTGTAATCAAACAAGCTGTGGCCAAGATTAGTATCAACCACTCAATCAAAAGCCAAAGTTTCCAATTTTTTCTCCGCTTTCCATTTTCCTGGAGCAACACCTTCTTGTACACTTCTTCTTCCTCTTCCTCTTCTTCTTCATCAAAGTTGGACCGAGGAGTCTTGGGAGTTCCAGAAGCTTTTTTGTTTGGCGATCCATTATATGGTGAGCTCGAAGGCTGGTCATGGAAGAATGTATGGGAGCTGTCAATAGAATCGGTGGGCTCTTCAAACCTTGACTTGGGCTTAGCAATGGAACGCCGGCGAAGAAGTACCTCAGACTGTGGGGGCCTTGGGGGCTTCTTCGGGCTCATTCCGGCAGACATTGAGAACTCAGGACTGGGTGTTTTGGGTTTGACATTATGTGGTTCCTGCAAAGACTCCAACTTTGTATTTGTAGCAGCTTGGTTTGAAGAATTTTCTGCAGCTGGAGACTCCCCTGAGATGGCTAAAACCACCTCCTCCGGCTTCGGCAGTGTTGATTCTTTATGAGAATCCATGGAATCTCCAAACTCATAAAAAACTATGAACACGACAAATTTAATCTAGCCTCAGACAGAAGGAGATCCTCCCTATATAAGGACAGTTGGAATAGATAAGACAACACAAATACCAGTGTACAGAAACTTATTTCACCAGAGCTAAAACCATAAAACAAACGAGAATTTGCTGCTATGCAACCCTATCTTGCCAATTGAAATTCAAGGAAGAACAAGTCAATTGCTACTTCAAAACCCCTTAGTTCTTCAATAAAACATGAACTAACCCCAATGAATAGCTCTTTGAAAGTTATAGCTGATCGTTAAACTATAATTAACTCGCCCAGATTCGCTAAAAACAGATAGAAAACCTCCGCCCACTTTGAAACCCTACCTCTTTCAAACTGGTAATGTAGAGTAGCTCAGCCAATCTCGACATGAAAGAACAAAGCTTCTGCACCTGCGAATCATCTTCTTCCACACTGCAAGAACAGCTGAATACCTATAGCTTCTGAACGGATTGGAAGATCTCCGAAACCCTACAGCCAAAATTTCATCCTCCTCGAATGGGAAGAAAAAATTTCTCCAGAGCTACAGTGCCCGGAAGAAATAATAAATACTGAAATAGCCGTTTAAGGAAAATTTAAAAGCGCCTTGTAAGTACATCCTTTATATTATGCCACGTGTTGACAAGTTGTGAGGAGCCAAAGTGGGTTTGCTGTTTGTAGTTCTCGGCGAAAACGAAGGGAGTGCAGCAGCTCGATTTCGCACGTGTACGTACATCTGACCGTCCGTTTGTCAAACCGAGCAGGTTTGTTTGCATGATTGTATCTAACTCTACCCTCACCTAACACGAGTACATTTTAATATTGTGAACTGTGATTAGAGGTTCAAAATGTAATTATATGGAGGAAATTATGTTATGAGTTGTAATTTTAGACTTATGAATGAATTATTTTTTATGATAAAATAATAATTAGAGCTATTGGAAAATTTCATTCATTTGTTCGTTTACATGATTAATAATTATATGATAATTTAAATTAATATATATAGTTATGTGATATATATTTAACTCCTTCATAAATAAAATTTAGTCATGAACTTCAAACCGTATTATGGAACGTGTCTGAATATTGTTTGGTGTCCTTTAAAATATTTAATGCATTATGAGTTGAAAAATAAAATTAAAACAAAAAGTCAAATACAGTCGGTTTGATTGAGTGAGAAAGAAGTGGTAGGAAGCAAAAATGAATTTCATAAATTTTTCATAAAATTCAGGCTCCAAACAGAGAGATTGGCACAGAACTCGGCCTTGAGCTCTCACTGGGGCGGTCAAAAAAGCTCGTTGTTGGGGAATAATGAGTTGTTCGGCTTTTTAAGAAACTCGTGTTCGACTCGTTCGTTAAGTAAATGGATGAGCACGAACAATTTTTTTAAGCTCAAATTATAAATGAGTCAAACAGGAACAACTCTTTATTCGCTTGTGTTCAGCTCATTTTAGCTCGAAAAAAATGCTATATAACTATTTAATATATATATAGTTATTTATTTATTTATTTGTTAATTTATTTAAATCATAACAGTTCTTGTGGTAATGTGGTTCTGTGTCTATTTTTGCATGGATTTGGTAGTGGTTTGAATCCAACCCTCAATATCTATTTTTTCTAATTAATTTTAACGTGTCAATTTTGAGTCAAACACGAACAATAATATTTAAATTGAGTCAAATACAAACAAATTGTTTACTAGTCAATTTCAAATACGAGCTGATTTTGAACATGAGCAATTTCTAACTAAACAAACACAAGCCAAGCATAAGCTCGCTCAAGCTCGGCTCGTTTATAGTCATAGCTCTGAGAATCAATGTCGTGAATTTTGGAATACTATTTTAGGATGAGTTAAAGGTTTATGATCAAACAACTCTATTAATGTGATATGATATGCAATGAATAGTTAGTGAGTTCATTTTATTAACTAGTTCAAATGTTTATCATGTGATGATTGTGTGTTTTCGTTCGTTTTTCTCTTTTTTATTTTAAAAGGAGTTGTCAGCTTGTCGATCGTCGTATATTTCTCTTATTCTAATAAATCTCCCTCCCGAATCAGATCAGTGATTCGAAGAGGAGAAGAATCAAATAAGAAGGGATATATGACAAAGCGACAAACAAGAGAAAACATAAAACGTAGAGAGTCTACATATGGTAAACCTCGCAAGGATAGGTTAAGAGTGTTCGCCCCAACAAGATCGGGCGAAAGCACCTTAAACCAATATCCGCGAAAGAATGCCTACATAAACTACTCAAAACCAGAGAGTCAGACCTAGGTGTTTGTTCTGGTGTCAAGAGCACTCCTAAGGGGATATATCTCACTTGGTTAATTATATCTTGGGAGGTACCCAAGAATACTCTCGATAAAAGGAGTTTCGCTTGGATTGTCATGAACCTGGGGCAATAGGTACTCAAACGAAAGTTATTCCGTGTGGGAACAGTCTCAATGCTTCAAAGTTCGTGTTAAGCCAACGAGCAGAGAGTGAGTCTCTCACATCCCAAATGGGTAGTGGCTCATCGACATACATTAACTTGTGTTCGACTTATTCTTTAAGTAAATGAGTTGAAAACGAACAAATTTTTAAGCTCAAATTATAAACTTGCCGAACAGTAACAACTCTTTGTTCGCTAGTGTTCGGCTTGTTTTAGCTCGAAAAAAAAGTTATATGATTATTTATTTAATAATATTATATTTGGTCATGGTTTAACCAAATATATATTATAACAGTTCTTGTGATAATGTAGTTATGCGCCTACTTTTGCATAGATTTGGTCATGGTTTGAATCCAACTTTCAACATCTATTTTTTCCAATTAATTTTAATGTGAATTTTGGCATATTATTTTAGGATGAGTTAAGGCTTTATGATCAAACAACTCTATTAATGTGATATGATCCGCAATGAAGAATAGTTAGTGAGTTCATTTTATTAACTAATTCAAATGTTTATCCTGTGATGATAGTGCTCAATCATAAGGCAATACTCAGATCACCTCCCGAAGACTTCTCCAGCTTATCCACACGTGTGCTTATCAATGTTTTTGTTTGGTGTGCACTTGTTTTAGATCGATCAATCATATAGTTTAATTCGAACATTGTGTGTTGCCGCTCGTGCAACATGCAAAATGATAAAAAAAATAGAGCCAAAAGTTCGTTTCGAGAGATCATTCTCGCACTCAACTCTGTTATAGTGAAATTCTAGAGCTCCAACATTCTCCTCGTCATTTGCTTTCACTATTTTATGTTTGGCTTGCACTTTATAGGTTTTACAACTATGTTCCTTTCTTTATCACAGATAGATTTAGGGTAAATTAGGGTTTAATAAATGCAATATAAATTTTAAATTGATCATTCATGCATTATATTTATGTAAACATGAACCAAACAATTTCTAGATTCAATTTCATCTTGAAATGAATCTAAACAATCAAATATTCAACTTGAAAAAATATTGATCAAATATTGTAATTGAATTTTTTCAGAATTTTCGGGCAAAGAAACACAAGAATCGACATAAATCCAAAAGAAAACACAGAAATGTAATGAGGTTCGGCAAAGATTACCATGTCCTCAGAAGCAGAGTGGCAACTTTCTTTCAATTTCAAAAAAGAATACAGAACATACCCTTAGGGTTACAGTACATTATATTATATATATATATATATATAGCTCTGGCATACAATATGTACAAAATTGCCTCTGCATCGCAACCCACATAATGTAACTCTTCCGTTTAGATAAATGCTTCTGATCCACTCTGCTCGTGAGCTTCGCTACGCTCTCTCACTCCGCTCCAGCATCTGTCAATTATCTGGTATAAGTGTCATATCTAACATCATGCATTATGTTCATGTGAACATGAATCTAACAATTTTGTGATTCAACCTTATATCAAAATGAGGGTCTGTTTGGGGCAGCTGCAACCAATTAAAAATTAGTTGTAAAACTGCGAAATAATAATTTGATGTTCAAAAAATTGCGACAGTTATTACAATTTTTTTTTTTTTAAGGTCAGGTCATAACTAGAGAGTTGTCTTCGCACCTAGCTAGGAATAATGGGAGAACACATATTTCAACGGCATCTTTTTAAAAACTTGGCAAAACACAGTTTGCTCAAACATATCAAAAATAAGAGGTGTGGTACTGTCACCGCACCAACACGGCACCCCCCCCCCCCCCCCCCCCCCCCCCCCCCCCCCCCCCCCCCCCCCCCCCCCCCCCCCCCCCCCCCCCCCCCCAAAGAAACCACTTAAAAATCCAGCTTAAATAAATTTTGATAAAAAAATTATAATCTAATTTTTTTTTTCTCAAAATAAAAATGTTAAAAATTTCTTATGATCTCATGACATTAATGGAGTGGGTACGAGATAGATCATGACACAAGTTTGATAGATTTGTTACAGTTGTTGCACTTCCCCTTCCCATATTGCTCTATATATGCTCTATATATGCGTCATAGAACTATGCCACCACATATTAAACCATGATCAATATTTATCCAGCATAATTAATCAACCAAAATTATATTTTCATCCACAAATAACAATTTTTTATTGTTTACAACCAAAATTTTCAGTGCAATAATTGTATTTTAGTTGGTCTTGGTGGAGAAAATGAGTCAAGATCTGGCCAAATTTTTAATTATATAATTAATTGTTAATTTTGCTTTTGGTAGGGCTGTCAAAACGGCTCATTGTTCGCGAACATCTCGTGTTCGGCTTGTTAAGAAGCTCGTGTTCAACTCGTTCGCTAAGTTAACGAACCAAACAACAACAAAGATTTATTCATTCATGTTCGGCTCGTTTTGACTCGAAATATTATTCATCAGTCACACACACACACACACACACACAAATATATATATGTATATTGATGAGTAATATTTTTAAAAAAATTAATTGACTACAAGGCGACAAAGATTTATAATCAATTAAAAGTATTAATTAAGAAAATAAAATAAAAATTGTTAAATTAGATTCAAATGATGTTTTAATATAAACAATAATTTTTAAATCTTGCCCCAACCCTTAACATCTTATGACTATGTGATTAGGGTTGTCAAAACGATTCTTTGTTCCTGAACAGCTCGTGTTCGGCTCGCTAAGCAAACGAGCAGAATAAGAACACACTTTTTGAGCTCGAAATATATACGAGCTGAATAGGAGCTGAGCCTCGGCTTGTTTACACCCCCTAGCTAAAGGGTCAAGTAATCAAACTCTTATGTCTTCCTCAGTCATAACTACTTTCGCACAAGTTATACTTATCGGTTTAAGCCGCCATTTTAAGTAGCGGTTCATAAACCGCCAGGCAAGCATTGTTTTTGCTTCCTAGGCGGTTATTAACCGCTGCTATAGGTTTCTTGAATACGGCGGTTTATAAAACTAAGATGCAGTCAAATGGGAGTCTCAGATCTCTGTAGCTCGCCATCCCGACATTGTGTTATCAGCTGCCTCCAATTGCGACTGTATCGCGAGGGTCTCCATGATGAAGGCGATTTAAACCGCCATTAAAGGCGACTTTTAACAGCGGTTCAAAACCGTTGCAAAATTATGCTGCTAAAACTTGAGTGCTTCTACCCTGCTACTCCTTGGTTTGAAGGGATTGCAGCATACAAAGACCTCCCATAACTCCAATAAAGCCCCACAGCTTCGTCGGGCTTCCCGCGACAAGAGTTGACAGCATAAAAGACAAAGGGGGACGGTTCATCGAATCTTCTCCAACCAGCCATTGTCGCCTCCGGACCACAATCGTCGATACCTGACCATCGAGGTCTGATCGCGGCCTCCAACAAAACATCAAAACATTAACATTGAGAAACTGTCATAATCAAATAGTTTTAATATGGATGTTGTTGTTATCGGTCCACTGTTGTCGCAAACCATTAGACCACCGTTTTTGGTTGTCATCACCGTCAGACCATAATTGTCCGACTTACACAACCTTCATCGCCAAACCATCGTTATCGCCACCATTGGACCGATGCTGCCCGACCATCATCGTCGCCGCCGCCAAACTATCGCCGCTACTACCATTGCTAGCATCAGACTTCCTGACACCCGACCTCTACCATTGGTCTTCTTTCATAACTGCACTGCTAAATGAAAGTCAGGTAGATAACGACCACTTATGTGCTATTGCTTCCGAATAGTCAAGGATTGGTAAAGTCATGTAATGTGCATGGACATATTACAATTGTTTCGGTTTGGGCTAAGTCTCGTGATTTGAATATAATATATGTAAATATAAATATTTAAATATATATTAAATATATAAACACATTAGAATTATAGGATATTTATCGAAGCGCTAGAACATTTGATCGATTACCAACGAAGATTGATCAAAATTTCATAGATTAAATTAACAGAATGTATTATCCCCACATTGATGCGGACATCGTTCCAATCCAACCTAAAATTCGTGCGTTTGATCTCATCTGGCTATTTCTAAAATAAAGTTATTCTTCCATCAATACGTTTTGATCTTCAAATTGACTAATCTAAGTCAACTAAAGCACCAATCCAAATTATCAACAGGAAGACTTACATACATACCTCTTAATTTCTATGTATTTACATACTAACATCTGAACTTTTACTTCTACATCTACGCCACTTCATTTATGCATGAGAATATATATATTTAACTTTAAAAAAGAAAAAAATATACTATTTTTCATGTGATATAAAAAATTTTAATGATGTAAATGTAATAAAACAAAGTTAGATATGTAAATATATAAAAATTAGGTGGTGGACCAAAAAATCCCTTATTTATTTAAAAAAATGTCCAGTCGTCTAAGATAGCCCTGACTATCGTCCAGCGCCTATAGTTCTAGTACCACACCCTACACTCGGGGAAATCAAACCCAAGACCAGAGGAGACTTACAACTGACAAGCAACTGTTCAGCCAATCGTATATATAGAGAGAGAGAGAGATGAATTGAGTTGTAAGTATCCAAATGCCCCATACAATTTTTATAATCACAATAAATTTGATATACACAAAACATCAAAATAAAAATAAGGTTTTTTAAACAAAAATAAAATAAAACGTTCAACCCCTTTAAATTTACATTCAATAAGGCAAATCACAACAAATAAAATAAAAGAAAATTTTAAACTTTCACCTCTCCAGGTCCACGTTCCTCATCACCTTCCCCAAGCTCAAAAAGCTGTTCTTCCCTTCCTCCAATTCCATTTCCTCAATCTCCATTTCCCCGCTCAGCTTACTAATCGGGCTGTACTCCATCTCCTCCGCATACCTCCTACTCAGTAACAGATAGAAAAGCAGAGAAGAACCTACCACGGCCGCCAAGCACCAGCTGAACTCGATGTTCGCCAGCGATTTAGCTCTGTGCAGAGCTTCCTCGCTCCGGCAACGAACCACAAAATGGCCGTCCTCCGCATTCATGAAACATCCCTTAGGAATCAACGCCGGCGTCCACAGAGCGTATCCCATTACAATGAACCAGATCCCTTGAAATCCAATACTCACGGATCGGACGAACCCGACGGTAAAGCTTTTAGGGTTTCCGATTCCCATTAGGGTTGTGATGAGGGAGATGGCGATGATGAGCTGGAGAAGCCAATGGTATTGTCCCTCGATCCCCATGTGATCGGCGGAGTGGAGATGGAAGAGGAAGAGCTGCTGCGCGAAGGCAGCAGAGGCGGCCATGATCGTGAGCGGTTCGGCGGCGGATGGGGTGGGTTGGATCCGATCGAAGGTGAAGGCGAATGCGGCGTAGAGGAGGAAGGTGAGGGAGATGGAGGCGTGCTCGAAGTTGTGGAGATGGTTAGAAGGGATTGTGAAGTCTGGATCGAGGGGTTGATGTCCCGCGGGGCCGATGAAGAGTTCCATGGCAATGGAAGCGCAGGAGCCTGCGGCGATGAGGAGGAGCTCGAGGTGGCGGAGTCTTGGAGCAGGGTACCAGGGATGGAACCGGTGGTTTTTAGGGTTGAGGGAATACAGCTTGACGTTGTTGTAGAGGTGCCAGAGACCGATTAGGAGGAATCCGAAGCCAGGGGCGACGTGACCTACGAGAGTACCCATGGATGGCTCTGGTTGATTTGTCTGGAGGTTGAAGAAGCTGGGGTTGAGAGAGCAGAGTAGGGATGGCGGGTAAATGATGGGGTTTGGGGAGGAGGAAGGTGACTGCAAGGGCTTTAAGAAGCGGAGGTAAGCTTAAGAAATTCTGGAGAATTCTGTGGAAGAATTGGGGTTTTGAATTCTGAAGGATGACTTCTATTATTTTAATATTTGGTAAATTCGATTTTAGGTTTCTGTCGATGGTAAAAATTAAAGAAATATATTTATTATTATTTTAAATGTTTCTAGAAATTATATTTAAAACTTTAGCATCCACTTTTGCTCATAAATAAAAAAATAATAAAAAAAAGCAGCCAAATAGTCGGCTATTATTTATTATTTATATAAACTCTTTTTACTCCTAAAATTTATAGACGTGTCAAAATAGTTCATAATTCTTCAATCTTCAGGTTAGTCGTGTCAAAATAGTCTCCAACTATTTACATTTGATAGTTTCAATCGCACAGTTTATAACATTGTCAACATCGTCGAAATTAAGCTCTGAATCTTTAAATTGGAGTTGAAATATTTTTCATGGAGTACCGAGCTCAATTTTAAAAGAGTCGGACTACTTTAACACCTATTAAAACTCTTAAATTAAAACGACGAAATGTAAATAGTCTGAGACTAATTTGATACTTCAATATGTAGAGTCTAAAAAATTATGAACATATTAATTTTTTTTTTTAATTTTAGAATGTTGATGTTTATTGAGTTTTTATATTTTTTTCATATACAATTAAATCATCTAATCTTAATAAAATTATATGTAGATAAATTTTTTATTTAATTTTAATAATTGTATGAAAGTAAAATAAAAAAAAGACAAAAAATGATTATTAGTTTTATAATTTGCCAAAACTTTATGATAATTATTTTATTTGAATTATATTTATTCAAAGAAATATGTAAATGATATTTATCCAAATAAAAATCACTTTTATTTAATTTATTTTTATGATTTCTTTTGCCGCAAGCAAGAGTTTTAACCATCATTGGAAAAGCAGTAAATGGTCAAAGTTTGACCAACGGCAGACTTGTAAAACTCAAAATCTGCAGCTTCTAGAGGTGGACAAATTAAACTGGTATGGTCGAACTAGTTATCTTTTATTATTTACATGCATACCACTCTATTTTTAGGTATTTGCATGTCTAACACTTAAACTTCAATTATTATGTATATAGCACCTTATATGATATATGAAAATGTGTTAAATTTCATTTTAAAAGTTAAAAATAGTTCCCCTTTTATGTGATAGGAGATATTTGAAAGGTTTAAATATAAAAAGAAAAATTTAGGAGTTAGATATGTAAATACATATGAATTAGATAGTATGTATGTAATATTTGTAAGCTTTAAAATTCATTTACCATAAACAATTTCATCAGTTTTTTATGAAATAAAGTAAAGTGACAAAATAGTCCCCAACTTTTAACTTGGGTCATTTTAAATTGGTGTTAAAATAGTTCTAATGAAATACTATTATAGCTAAAATTTAGAATATTAGAAATTGTTTTGACACTTCTATAAACTCTGTGACTAAAACAACACAGCATAAATAGTTGGTGACGCCCGATTATTTTGAAACTTTACTCGAACGAAATAATTGCATGCTTTCTTTAATGAGAAATATTCAAGGGAACTCAAACAAGCCAATAAAACTAAGCCAATCAAGTCAAGTCAACTCAGAAAAATCAAATGAACTAGGTCGAAAGAGCCACGCCAACTCAGATAAGCTGACTGAGATGACCAGAGATGACTAGTCGTTCTAAGTTTTACAAAAAAAAAAAATCCCAGTGTAGGCCCATCCAGATATGGGCAAGAAAGTAATATTATTATTGTGATGAAATCTCTATAAATACGTTATCGTAAAATGATGTGATTTATAAACATTTTTGAATTTAACGATACTACATATTTATTTCACATCATATAAAAAATATAGTGAAATACACCTTCTCATATATTTATAATTTGATATGATTGGTAGATTTGTAAATTCTTAAAATATGGATGATAGATAGAGGCCGCCGGAAGGTTTCTAGAAGACTAGAATGGCGGCTGCTAACCTTCTTTTGACGGCTCCCAGCCACGTCGATTTTCCTTCGCCCAATGTTTTGGACGAGACTTTTATTTTCTTATTTATTTTTTGGATGAGGCCCAGCCGCCAAATTTCAAAATTTTCCTTCCATAATTTCTTTAGCGGATTTTAAGGATAAGGGTCAATTTTGTAATTTCAAAGTTTTCTAAGGGGAGGAACAAGAATTTAATATTTCAATATTATTTTAAATTGACGTCATTAATTGGTGTAATTTCTTCTATTTAAATTATACTTGAAAAATCCAAAAAAAAAAAAAAACCACGGAGTCTAATTTATTTGAAATGATTTCGCCATTGATGTGTGTTTTAAAAGACATTTTTGTTCTGAAACAAAATAAATGCATATTACAATAATGTGATGAATTGACCTGATTTTAGTTAAGAGTGATTGAAAAAATTGGAGAAGTAACGGTAACCCAATTACTACGATAGAAGACCGACGACGAGGGTTGTGTGGTTGTGATATAGATTCATGATCATTGGTGGTAATGACTGTGAGACAGCAGGGATCCATCAACATTCATAGTGATAATCAAACGATGATGGCAATTTGACAATGTCTATGTACCGGGAGGGCAGTTGTGGATAAGCAATGATGATCTAATATTAGCAACGATATCAACCTGGTGATGGTGTCCGGTGTTGATGATGGCATGATGGAAATGGTGCGGCTGGACAGTGATGGTGATCGGGAAAAGATCATCTGACAACAACGATGTTGTAACGCAACAGTGACTGTTGTCGAGCGTTGATGATATGGCATAATGAGAGTTGAGAAAGTTGTGACGACTAGGAGATGGTGGTTCGACAACAACGGTTGTCCAACGTGTTGGTGATTTAATGTGGCAGGGGTCAAGAGATAAATAAACGACAATAGTGGTGTGACACAATTGGGCATGTTATCAAGCGTAAATGATTTCAACATAGTGACGATCGAAAGATGATGATCCCGTGATAATGATAAGGCGGTGCTTGAGAGATGACAATCCAACGACTACGATTGTGCATCACAATTGTGATTGATATCAAGCATCATTGGTTCAACATATTAACTATTAGAAAATGATGATCCAGTGAAGATGGTAAGCTGGTGGTCTGAAGATTGTGTTCCAACGACAACAACGATGGACCACAATATCGACGGTCGTCGAGTGTTTGTGATTCAATATATCGATGGCCAAAAGATTATGATGTAACACAACTGTGGTGGTGTTACACGGTCGTGAGACAACGACTTGATATAGTGACATGATATAATTTAATCACTGGAAAATAATAATAATAAACAAATTATTTATATTGAAATATAGATAAAAGTTAAATAATAAATATTATATGTTCGCAAATTTACAAATAATAATAATAATAAATTTGGTTTTACTTCTACATAAACACAGCTTTATTTCATAATATAAACATGATTTATTTATTTTTGAAAATTTAGCAAAACATGATTTAAAATATATATTTTTATCTATATACTAAGTTCTTAAAGGGCAATGAATAGAAAACAAAAAATCGCTAGGTTCACCGGCGGCCACGAGCAGCGGAGGGCTGGAAGGCCATGGGAACCAGAGAAGTATACGAGGAGAAGCTCCGTTCCGGCAATCTCTACCACGATCCAACCATTAACCCCGGTCTCGGTTCCGCTCGCTGCCCTCGATGCCTCTCCCTCGTGAACCCTAATTCGGTCTCTCTCGCTTTCTGCTACTATCTTGTTTGACTGTAATATCTTTTCATTGTCTTTATTTAATATTGGTGCATTAATTCCGGGTCTTGCTGTGATGCTGCAGGAAGAGAAATGGACTATTGCTTCGGTTCTGCATGACGCCACTGCTGTGGTACACGAGATTCTTTAGGATATCTATTCTTGAATGCTAATATGCTGTTATATACATTAGTCTTTTATCGAGTGATCTGAGATTCTTCTGAATTTAGCTTTATGGTTTTGTTGTTGAATAGGCTGGTTCAGGCATTGGCGCCATGCTGAGTGCAGTTCACGGATTCAACACTGGTATGGTGTTTTTGAATTTTGTTTTGAATATGTAGAAGTGAGGCCGATGTGGATGATTCTTTTGATGTAGCTCTGTGCATGCCCTTCAGGGTTTCCATTCATTCAGAAGCATGTGAAGAGAACAAAGTGGATCCAAGTGGTTGTAGGGGTGAGAGGTTTCCTGATGATTATTGTTGTGGTTTAGATTTTGTTTTATGGTTGCTACCATGTCGAGCATTATTAATATTAAGTGGACTGAAGTGTTAAAATAGTCCCTTGCCTGTTTAATGAGGTCATTTTAGCCCCATAATTTATAAAAAAGTATCAAATTAGACCCCAGACTATTTAAATTGGGGCTAAAGTAGTCCTCAACTGGGACTATTTATGCACATATCACAAAAATACGGGGAATAAATTGGCACTTGTATAGACTTTGGGATTAACATAACTCTCTGCAAGGAGTTAGGGAACATTTTGACACTTTTTTCATTTTAAGTGCATGTGCAGAGTTTAGTGTTGTCTGTTAGATTTGCCCCTTCTTAAATTAACACGAGGGTTTGAATTTTTGAAAAAAAATTGCAAGTAGTAGCTTAGGTGGCGTTGTTTTTTGTGTTTTTTATTTTATTTTATAAAATTTTTTTTTTTTTGCAAAGATTTAAACCAAAACCTCATTATTAGATATGAAATGATAGTAATAACTAATAAAAACTTTGATGAAGAATCAAATGAAGGCGCAAGAATAAGCACAAAACAAACAAATTTATGTGGTTATGTGTCATCAATCTATACCTTTTTCCTCACATAGATCAAATGATTTAATCAGACTTTGAAAGATTTATATGAAATTGCATTTCATATAATGTTAAGCATAATGATAGCGATATTAATTTGTGTATTTCAGTGTCCGAGAAATTGCAATATTTATTGTGAATACAAACATTAGGCTTGGAGAAGAAGACATTGTTATTTTTCTTACTTCTTTCCCCGTCTATTGCAAAGAGTTCAACTTAGAACTTCTCCCTGCTATGCCGATGAACTTATTCTCTTGTTGGAATTGAAAATTTTAGCACCTATTCCCTCTTGAAAAAGTAAAGATCTTCCCTTATAAACACCCAAAAAAATAATCATTTTTTTCTTGATTGTAATTATTCTCCCTTCTTTGCCTTATTTATGTTTGTTTCTTGTAATGGGAAGTCAAACTTTTCATTCCAAGGCTCTAGTTATAGTGAAAACATATCTTTGGCTTGAAAACATAGAAATTATTATAAAACTCAAGTTTTACAATATTTTTTGAGGCTATTTCATTTGCTGTAACATGAGTTCACTGTATTTTTTTCGCAAGAGTTTGAGAAATCTAGATGCTTCGTCAAATGAATTCCAAATCCCATGTAAAATTACAATGCATTCAAATTCATTATCTATTTCTTTTTTAATGTATTTAGAATGTTTTGAATTTGAGCAATTCTAAATACATTGTTTTGTATAAAGTGTTGCTTGTTGTCGGTCATCACGCTCCACTTGCAGCCTATCATTTTTCGTCGCTGCCGATAGTCGATCGCCACTGACGCAACCTACTCACCGCCACTGCTATCTTTTGTCGGCTCCACCGCCACTGCCCAGTAGTAATGTATTTTACATTGATTTTATTTTTCTTCAAATTATTTAAGAAAATGTGAACTTCTACATTTATTTTACTAAAAAATAAATAACTTCAAAACATTTCAAATATAATATATTACTTATACATTGCATTTTTTTTTCAGCAAATCAAACAACTCATTAAATTTAATAAAGTAATTATGGCTCATAATTTTTATTTAATTATACCTTTGCAATCACAATCCAATATTTGTAATATCATGAGATATCAATTATATCTTGTAGAAATTTGATATGGAAAATAATTTGCTTATTTGATCATTGTGTAAGTGTTAGAGCATCCCCTGGAAGTGACGCGCTGTATAGCCTGAATACAGTGAAAAGTGTGCAAGGGTCGCTACACCGGCGCCCGGGTGTAGCGTTAAATAGCAAGGGTTCCCACATTACGAACGAATGCGTGTAAAAAAGTTAGTCCATGAAACTAATGAAACTAATATTAGGATAAGATCTTGGAATATAGGTACTCTCAATGGTAAATCAATGAAATTAGTTGATATTATGATTCATATGAAAATTAATATCTTATGTATTCAAGAAATTAAGTGGGTTGGAGAAAAGGTTAAGAAGATTGATAATTTAGGTTTTAAACTTTGATATTCTGGTAAGAGTGACACTAGAAATGGTGTAGGTGTAATTATAGATAATAGTTTGAAAGATAATGTTGTAAAAATTAATAGAGTTGGAGATAGAATTATAGCTCTTAAAATTATTATTGATACTAAGATTTTTAATATTATCAGCGTTTATGCTCCTCAAGTAGGTTTAGATACAGGGTCTAAAGATAAATTTTGGAATGACTTAGAAGACTTAATACAGACGATACCTCTTGAAGAAAGAATTTTTATTGGAGGAGATTTAGATGGACATGTCGGTAGAGTGGTAGAAAACTTCAGAAATACTCATGGTGGCTACGGTTTTGGAGTAATTAATGAAGAAGGTAGAGTTATTTTAGATTTTGTTTTAGCGTATGATTTTGTTATTACTAATACTTTATTCAAGAAAATAGATGAGCATCTTATTAGTTATAAGAGTGGATCTAATAAAACACAAATTAATTATTTTCTTATGAGAATAAGAGATCGTCTCGATTGTTAAGATTGTAAGATCATTTCAAGTGAAAATTTAAGTACCTAATATCGCTTATTAGTTCTAGATTTTAAGATTAAAAGTTGTAAAATAAAGAATATCAGAACTCATCATCGTAGAATTAGGTGGAGAAACTTAAAAGACAAATATAATTATTTTTATGAGTAAAATTCAAGATTTCAAAATTTGGGATATTCATGAAGAAACAAATGTTATGCGGGACAAAGTAACATACACTATTAAATAAATAGCAAAAGATGTGCTTGGAGAATCAAAAGAAATTTTTTTTATAAATATAAATAGTTGGTGGTGGAATAATAATGTGCAAGAAAAGATAAAATATAAGAAGTTAAGTTATAAAAATTGGTTTAAATGTAAAAGCTTAGAGAACTGAGAAAATATCAAATGACTCGCAGGGAGTCTAAAAGAACATTCTGTGACACTAAAAATTCTGCTTTTAATGATCTTTATAATAAATTAGATACTAGGAGGGTGAAAATATATGTATAAACTAGCTAAACAAAGAGAAAAGAAAAATAAAGATTTAACTCAAGTAAAGTGTATTAAAGATGAAAATCAAAAAGTATTTTTCTTAGAAAAAAATATTCAACATAGATGGGTGTGTTACTTTGATAAACTTTTTAATGAAGTTTCTGAAAATATGATCGACCTTAGTGATCTTAATATCATGAATAATAATAAAACGTTTCATTTTTACTGTCGCATTAGTAAATAAAAAAGTTGAAGTGGCTTTAAAGAAAACCAAGGGTGGAAAGTCTGTAGGACCTGATGATATCCGAATTGAAGTATGAAAATATTTGGGAGATTTGAGAGTTTTTTGGCTTACTAAACTCTTTAATATTATTTTAAAAACTAAAAAGATGTCTGAGGAATGGAGGAAGAGTATTTTGGTCCCCATTTTTAATAATAAAGGGGATGCATAAGAGTATGCAAATTATAGAAGAATTAAATTGATGTGTCATACTTTGAAGTTATGGGAGAGGGCAATTGAACATAGGTTAAGACGCTTCACAAAGATTTCTCATAATCAATTTGGGTTTATGCCGGACAGGTCTACCATGGAAGCTATACATTTATTGAGAGGTTTGATGTAGAAGTTCAGAGATAATAAGGAGAATCTACATTTGATTTTTATTGATTTAGAAAAAGCTTAAGATAAGGTTCTAAGAGACATCCTTTGGAGAGTTCTTAAGAAGAAAGGTGTTAATATGACTTATATTCAAGTCATTAAAGATATGCATACTAGAGCTGTTACTTGTGTTCAAACTGAAGGAGGATTGACCAAATATTTTTCTATTTCTGTTGGATTACATCAGGGATCAACTTTAAGCTCATATCTTTTTGCTTTAGTAATGGATGGTCTTACTGGACAACTACAGGAGGATGTACCTTGGTGTATGCTTTTTGCCGATGATATTCTTCTGGTGGATAAAACGAGAGAAAAAGCCCAGGAAAAACTTGAATTATGGAGGTCTACATTAGAGTCTAAAGACCTTCATTTAAGTAGAACTAAAACTGAATACATGGAATGTAATTTTAGTAGTAATAGCTCTAGTGACAAAAGTGTGACTTTGGGTGATCAAATTATTAAAAGGTGTGAACGATTTAGATATCTTGGGTCCGTTGTTCAAAGCGATGGTGATATAGATGAGGATGTTAATAGTAGAATTCAAGTTGGTTGGTTGAAATGAAGGAATGTTTCGGGCCTTTTGTGTGATAGAAAAGTACCACTTAGACTGAAAGGAAAATTTTATAAGTTGGTGGTGAGACCTGTAATGCTCTATGGCGCTGAATGTTGGCCTTTAAAAGAGAAACATATTAATAAGTTAAGTGTCGTCGAGATGAGAATGATCAGGTGGATGAGTGGCTTTACACTTAGAGACAAAATGCGAAATAAATATATCCGTGATAGGGTTGGTGTAGCTCTTGTGACGGACAAAATTAGAGAAAGTCGTCTTAGATAGTTTGGTCACATTAAACGTCAACCATCTGATGATCCGATTATGAGAGTAAATGTTTTAGATTCGAATTGTGTTAAGAAAAGCAGAGGTAGACCTAGGAAGAGTTGGGCTTATTGTATTAAAAATGATCTTACTTTACTAGAACTAAATGAAAATATGACACTAAATAGGATGCAATGGAGAAAAAGGATTCATGTAGCCGACCCCACGTAGTGGGATTAAGACTTTGTTGTTGTTGTTGTTGTAGTAGCATGAGTAATATCCCATTTGGTGTTTGCTTAGGGGTCTATGTCCGAATTTGGTTGTGCAATGCCACTTTATAATCATTTTTGCTTATACCATATTTGTGAGCAATGGGATTTTGTTAACTTCTTCATTAATCTTTTCTTATAACATCTTTGTGAGCATTTCAATGGGATTTTTCAACTCCTTTTTGATGGGATTTTGTCAAATCCTTAATTATGTCTTGTATATATTTGATATGGAAAACAATTTTTTTATTATAGCAACTTTAATAATATCCCATTTGGAGATAGTATTTTTGAAATGTTTGTTTAGTGGTATTTGTCTGAATTTCTTTGTATAATCCCTTCATATCATCATTTACATAGGTTAATTAAGGCTATGTGAAGCTCAAGCTTTTTTGTTTATACCATCTTTGTGAGCATTTCAGTGGGATTTTGTTAACTCCTTAATTTTGTCGAGCTATATTACACCTCCTTGAAGCAAATTGCGTCTTTGGTGTTACTTGTGTTATTTGGTTTGTTTGAGACTAGATGGCAGTGTTCTTAGTAAATGACACTTTAGTTATCACAAAAGTGTGCAAAACCTTGTGAAATTTTTAGTGACTCCAAAACCTTTCAAGTATAACTATCTAGTTGTTGGCATCAGTGATAGCTGTACATTTAGCTTTTGTAGTTGGTGGTGCAACTATCTTCTGTAGTTGCAATATAAATTGATTACAGTGCTGCCTAGACTATAGATTTACCCAATGATACTCTTTCTTGCATCGAAGTTTTCACCAAGGTCTGAATTAATGAAAGATCATAGGTTTAAGGTAATCATTTTAAACGTTAGAGAATAATTGAATCTACCTTTATGTAGTGCAAAATTCACTGCATAGTAACATTTTGTTTTTCAAATTAAGATTGTTTTGTTGATTATTGTTACAGTGTAGTGTCTGATAATGTGCAAATAACACACACACACACACACACACACACGAGTATTTCAACATCCAATAGCTGAAGCATAGAGGACTGTGGTCGTGTTCTCCCTTTCCTGTTTAGTTTTAGTATTTTTTTTCATTAGATAATCTAAAGGGGATAGCAAGTAATGGTTTATAGTCTCTGTCTGTCATATTGAATCTCATTGCTTTTCTCATATTGATTATAAAACACAAGGTACCTGTCACTTTGGTGCAATTTATTCTTCTACCTGAAATATCATTTTTTTCTCTAAAATATTTCTTGTCAAACTCCTTTGATAGCTTATTTTTTCAATTTGTTGACTTTTTGATTGCCAACCCCTACAACTAATATTTTATCCATACAATATTAGAATAATACTAAATTTTCTTGTTCCATTAGCATAAAAATAACTGTTGATGTTGCCTTTTCAAAAGACCTTCCACATTATTATATTAATTTCTTAGTACTATTGATGAGATGCTTATTTCTAAATCAGGAAAGATTCATTTAGTTTGTACACGAGGCTTTGTTTTTGAAGTTCAATAAAAATTTTAAGTTACTACATGTAGATGTCTTTCTTCAAATTACCATGAAGAAAAACTATTTTTACATTCATTTGCTCAAGGTATAGATCTTCTACTGCTACAATACTCAAATATTGATCACATGGCTGTGTGTTTAATTGCACGAGAAAATATCTCAGTCAAGCCAAAATCGTCCTCATGCTTAAATTCTTTTACAAAAAAAAAAAAAATTTCATTTACAATAAGCCTTACCTTCTATATTTTTATTCCTGTTAATTGTCTCTTCATTTTGTATATCTGCTTGTTCTGTAATCCTTGTTATATTTAGGTAGCTTGGTTAGTGGTCATTTATTGTTCTTATAACGATCGTTTATATTTTATTTCATGTCATGCTCCAATTGGAAAAAATTCTTCACCTGCATGACCTATTTATAAAACATGGGCTCTCTTGTAGCTATAAACAAACCAATAATAAACTGAAAGATAATAAACTGAAAGATAACAAATGTTGGTCAGCTTATGAGTTCTTTCTGACTTCTCACTCTAGATCTAGCCTCCGGCTTATTGGGCTTAGTCTACTCTTTAGTTTCCTGTTTGTTATCTATCGCTATTTTCATGTAGATGGTTCCTTCTAGCAACAAGTAGTCTCTGCATAACACACATTTATAAAAATATTCTTTCAACTTTTAATAATTCTTTAACTATCAATGCCTTAAAATATATAGTCTAATTTATATCCCCCATATATTGTTTTTCTACACTATGTATTCTTATTCTCTTAGAGGACTTGATCAGTTTGCATTTAGTGGATTCGACAGAATTTAAAATTGAAAATTATCTCTTGCATGGAGAATTTTAGGTTTTTCTCACCTTATGGCTCGTCTTTAGTGATATTAATCTTAATTAGTTTCTGCACTAGTGATGGTTTCCACCATCCCTTTGTTCGTGCCTATTTTGTTATTCTAAGCAATCATTAAAGAGCTTTTTTCTCATTTTTCATCTAACGACATTGAAGGTGGCGTTGGATTCTTTTGCAACTTACTGTTTGATAAAGATCAAGTTTCTTCTTAAGGCAAGGATGAGCCTGACTTGGTTAGCCTTGAAGTGTAGTCATTTGCTATCTTGATTATTACCTCTCCAGTGCTCACAATATTGAAGAAATCATCATTAATAATGAACACTATGTCATAATTGTCCATGTAGTAGTTAAAGAATAATAGAATCATACATTGGAGCTTAATATCCATTTTTTCTATTGGATTGCCTATAATAAGTTCATTGCATCATGAATATCTTCCATAAAATCATTCACTATCTCTTGCTTTTGCTTTTGACTTTATTTTAACTTCTACTTCTTGCATTGATTCATTATGTAGCCAGGCTTACTGTTTTCGTTCATTTTTCTCTTTTTTAATTTTTAAAAGGGAGTCGCCAGCTTGTCAATCGTTGTATACTTCCCCCATTCGAATAAATCTCCCTCCCGAACCATATAAATGATTCGAAGAGGAGAGAAATCGAATAATAAGGGACATACAACAAAATGACAAACAAGAGAAAAAGTAAAACGTGGAGAGTCTACATGCGATAAACCTCGCAAGGATAGGTTATGAATGTCCGCCCAAACAAGATCGGGCAGAGGAATCTTAAACCAATATCCGCGAAAGAAGTATCTACATAGACTACCCATAACCAGAGAGACAGGTGTATGTACCTGTTCTGGGGTCAAGAGCACTCCCAGAGGAACGTGTTCCTACTGGTTAATTACATCTTGGGGGATACCCAAGAATACTCTCGATAAAAGGAGTTTCGCTTTATATTATCATAAACCTGGGGTATAGGCAACCAAAGGAAGGTTATTCCTTGTGGGAACAATCCCAATGCTTCAAAGCTCACACTAAACAATCGGGCAGAGAATGAGTCTCTCACACCCCGGAATGGATAGCGGCTTATCAGCACATGGGGCCCACAAAATAACCTAAACCATCTTAACGGGGATCTCCCAATACGTCAAAGCACAGCCGAGCCAAAGGGCAGAGGACAAATCGTCGTATCCCAAATGGGCGGCAGCTCATCGACATTGGGCCGTCAAGGTGATATCAACGAGGTCAAGGAGCGATAGGGCTCAAATGGGCTCAACAAAAAGAAGGTAGAGTGATCCTAAAAGGTAGAGGTAACTATGTCGGGGTACCACGGACCCGTCATACACAGCTACTAGGACCCTAAGTCTACTTGGTCGTGAAGGTAGTCGACCCAACACGTCCTGAAATCCCCGGTCAGCAATCCGTGAATTGCATCATTCACGGGAACCTCGGTAGCCCTAAGGTCAAAGGAAAGAAACTCTATCCTATGACTACAAACTGGAGCTCCAAGAGGTGGGACTTATACCTGCTGAAATAACAAGGATGCCTCGGGAAAGAAAGAGAAAGTGAAGGTTCAGCTACAAAGCTGGAAACCCTCCAAACAAAAGGACTTACACCCGTCTGGGTCGGGGAGCCTTCTAACACCCTAGGCGCACTAGACAACCACCTATATGAATGTATGCTGAGCCAGTTAGGTTGGAAAAGTACAGGGACTCCTCCTCGGGACATGCAAAGATGAATGCAGTTATCTAGAATGATCCTAAGTATTGTGGAGGCCCTATTAATATATGCAAGAAAGTAAAAGTTGTAATTTTTAGATCCTGAATATTTTAATCCTAAATTTTAATTATCTTGAATATTTTATTTAGGATTTTTATAGAAAATTACAATTTTAGTGTCCTTAATGAGCCTATGTTATATCGTGAAATCCCAGATAAAACACAGAAAGAAAACAAGAAAAAACACATGCAAGTGCAGACATTCAACATGATGCAAAAATAAAGCAAAGCAAGTCAAACCAAAATAATAAACAGGCCGGTGCCGCTGGGTCGGCAACAAATCCCAGAATGGAAAAAGGGCGGTCGGACTCCGCATATACATGTCCGGTACTAATTCTATACATCAATATAAAAATGCAGAATTAAGATACGGGGCACGAGCATCTGCTCCTAGTCCCCTCAACGTGGTTCTCATGCTAACGTCTTGGAACCCATGCCCGTATCTTATTTCTGCTACAAGACACTCCTAGACTCTAAAAAAATACATCGAGAAAAGAAAAAGACTCAATCCTGCATGAAAACAAATGTCAGCGGGAAAACTCACATGCACATAACGTATCGTGAGCTATGTCTTAAAAGTGGGGGGAGCTAATAGCATCTGCAAGCAAAAGAGTCAGAAATCATTACTTGCTCCCCCCATAGCGATACATGTGTGTGTGCATGAAAATAAGCATGGCTCCCTGCAGAAGAACGCCCTAACATACTACCACACATATGCAACATGCAATCACATCACAAGCATAATGCAAAAGAAAGATACCTGGCTAGGGCAACCAATCCAACAGAGAACAATAGTCAGGCATAAAAAAGACTATCTAGCACCCTAAGTCCTAGCCTAACACGCCATCTAACGAAAAAGTGCATCAACCTAGTATCTAAGTGGGGGGTAAGTCTAGGTATAATATGACTTTGACNGTATCCGAGAGCCGCTCCTCGACAGATCGCGCCTCTCTCCGATCGTCTGCGTCCGCGCACGCGTTGCGTCAGGCTTCTCTCGCGATCTCCCGCATCGGACCTTCTGCGTCGCATCGGGCTTCTCACGCGATCGGGATCTCCCGTGCTCTTATGCAATCCACGATCTCCCACGTCGCGTCAGGCTTCTCCCGCGATCGGGATCTCCCGATGCTGCGTCAGACATCTCCCGCGCTGACTCTCTTTTGCGACCTAGCACAATCAGTTCCAGTCGTGCTCAATGACTAAATACGGCCATGCCTGCAACTCCTCCTCTACTAGTGATGTCACTTCAAACCACCACTTCGCGGTTGGGTCTCCATTGCCCAACAATTCTGACAATAATTCTGTCCTCATTACCAACCACAAACTCACCGGTCAGAATTACCTCCAATGGTCGCAGTCAGTCATGATGTTTGTATGCGGCAAAGACAAAGATGACTACCTCACTGGTGATGCTCCAGCTCCGATGACGACAAATTCATCATACAAGACTTGGAAATCCGAGAATAATATGGTTATGGCTTGGCTTGTTAACTCGATGACACTTGATATTGGCAAAAATTTTCTTCTCAATGGCACGGCTAAGGAAATCTGAGATGCTGCCCATGAGACCTTTTCTAGTGCAGACAATACAAACGAACTATTTGCTGTTGAGACCATTCTTCATGACTTTCGTCAAGGTGATCTCTCCGTCACCCAATACTTCAATACTCTTGCTCGGTATTGGCATCAACTAGATCTATTCGAGGTGTACCCTTGGAAGTGTCCCAAGACTCTGTCATATTTCGCCAAATCATAGAACAGAAACGCACTTTCAAATTTCTTCTCGGCCTCAAATCTGAGTTTGACCAGACTCGCTCACGAATTTTGAATTCGAAACCTCTTCCAACAATTCGTGAAGCTTTCTCCGATATACGCAGCGAAGAGAGTCGCCAAAATGTCATGTTAGGTGCTTCCTTGTCCACTACAACCCTCGACGGGTCTGCACTTGCTATTCATATTCCATCCACAAACAATTATCAATGTCAGGGCCGCCTCTGGTGTGACCACTGCTGCCGTACTGGCCATACTCGGGATACGTGTTGGCGGATTCATGGCAAACCCGCCAATGGGAAACCCAAACGGGATCATCGGGCAGCTGCCACCAGCACCACCGAAACCTCTCCAGGAACGAGCCCATTCAGCGAAGAACAGATTCATGCCCTCCAGAAGATGCTCGGTCAGTTGTCATCAGTTCAGCCTACTAGTGTGGCATCGGGTGTCATCGGCCTTTTTACCTATCAAGGTATTTACCCATCCGCTTTCATCTCGGATTCAACCTCTTCTCGCCCCTGGATTGTTGACTCAGGTGCCTCTGATCATAGGGGGATGCCTCCTTATTAATGGATTAGCGGCCGTGTAATCCGACCCTCACTGTTCGGATTGCTGATGGATCAGCCTCCAAAGTTGCTGGTCTTGGTTCTGTCCTCATCTCTCCAAATTTATTCCTCACTTATGTGCTTCATGTTCCTACTTTGAATTGCAATATGATCTCTATTAGTAAGCTCACTCATGATTGTCATTGTGTTGCTAATTTTTTTTCATATATTTGTGAATTTCTGAATTTGAAGTCGGGAAGATGATTGACAGTGCTAAGTTGCGTAGTGGTCTCTATCTCCTCAACAAACCTTCTGTCAGTCTAATCTCACCCACCGGGTGTATTCCAGTATCAAGTATGTCTTGCTTAAATCCGCTTAGTACATCTGTATTCCATTCCAGCGTTAATAATCATAGTGAAATCATGTTACTTCATTCTCGTTTATGTCATCCCAACTTTATGTACCTGGGGAAACTGTTTCCTCATTTATTTATTAATAAAAGTTCTCTCTTTTAATTGTGAATTTTGTCAACTTGTCAAACACACTCGTACTTCATTTCCTCGATTATCATACAAACCCACTCGTCCCTTTTCTCTGATCCATAGTGACGTCTGGGGTTCTTCTCGTGAAAAAAATATTTCTGGGGCCCAATGGCTCATGTCCTTTATTGATGATCACACACGGGTGACATGGATCTATCTCATACGTGATAAATCCGAGGTAGGACCAATATTTCCTGCATTCTATCAAATGATATTCACTCAATTTGACACAAAAATCCAGGCTCTCAAAACAGATAATGCACGAGACTTCTTCAACACCTCCCTAGGAGCTTTTCTTACTCAACATGACATCCTTCACCTTAGCACGTGTGTTGATACTCCCCAACAAAATGGGGTTGTCGAGCGGAAAAATCGCCCCTTGTTGGAGGTAGCCCGTTGTCTCATGTTTACCACATCGGTCGCTAAATGTTATTGGGGCGAGACAATATTGACTGCTGCCTATCTCAAAAATCGGATGCCCTCTCGTATTCTGGGTTTATGTAGTCTAATTGATGTCCTCCTTCGCTTCTTTCCAAATATCTGTACACTCTCTTCAGTTGTCCCTACCAAACTATTTGGTTGCTTCGTCTTTGTTTATATTCACAAACAACACCGTAACAAATTAGACCCCAAATTTGTCAAATGCATATTCATAGGGTATTCGACCAACAAGAAATGCTACAAGTGTTATTGTCCTTCAACTAAAAAGGTCTATAATTCTATGAATGTCACCTTTTTTTAGCATCAATTATACTACCAAGGGTTTGTCATTCAGGGGGAGAGTAATTGTAGTGAACAACAACCCTGTGTTCCTTTACCAACTGACACGGGTCCCCACCGACTGTCAAACCTCCATCTCCTATTCAACTTCCTCAGTCTACACAACCCACACTTTTTCCTATTCAATCTTCTCAGTCTACACAACCCACTCCTCAGGAACTTCGGGTCTATACAAGACGAAACATAACTGCTGAAAGAATAGAGAACCTAGCTCTGCTTCCAGCTGCTGTCCAAGAATCTAATCCTGCTCCAAAATCTTCTGAAACTCACTCAGGTACGGAATCTATAAACACTAGTGATTATGAGCTTATCCCGCCTGTGAAAGATGATTCTGATGTTCCTCGCTCTCAGCATCCTATTACCCGATTTGTTTCATATGGAAGGTTATCTCCTCCCTATCATGCCTTTGTAACTGCTATTGACAATATAAAGGTTCTGAATTCTATTCAGGAAGCTCTCTCGCACCCGGAATGGAGAAAAACTGTGAATGAAGAAGTTGTTGCACTAGAAAAGAGTGGAACGTGGATTGTGTCTGATTTGCCCAAGGATACGAGACTAGTAGGATGCAGGTGGTTATTTACTATCAAATGTAAGGCAGACGGAAGCATAGATCGATTAAAAGCCCGACTGGTTGCAAAAGGTTATACTCAGTCATACGGAATTGACTACCAAGAGACATTTGCCCCAGTAGCCAAACTGAACTCCATTAGAATCCTACTCTCCATTGCAACAAACCGAGACTGACCCCTTATGCAACTTGATGTCAAAAATGCATTTCTTAATGGAGATCTTGAAGAGGATGTATACATGGATTTACCACCTGGTCTTGAAGTGTCCTTCCCTAGTGGCAAAGTATGCAAGCTCCAAAAATCTTTGTATGGTCTCAAACAATCTCCCCATGCTTGGTTTGCCCGATTCACCAATTCAGTTATCAAGTGTGGGTATACTCAAAGCCAGACTGATCATATAATGTTCACAAAAAGATCTGAGAAGAAGATTGTTGTACTTATTGTGTATGTTGATGACATCATTCTTATCGGAGATCACACTGAAGAATTGACAAAGCTAAATAAGTTTCTAGGAAATCAAGGACCTCAGAGACTTGAAGTTTTTCTTGGGAATGGAAGTTGCAAGATCCAAAGTGGGGATAGTTGTAACTCAAAGGAAGTACACATTGGACCTATTGAAAGAAACTGGTATGCTTGGATGCAAACCAATAGATACTCCAGTAGACCCATATAAAAAGATTGGAATGGAGAATGATAGTTTACCTGTTGACAAATGACGATATCAGCAGCTTGTTGGAAGACTTATTTACTTATCCCACACCAGACCAGACATAAGTTTTTCAGTAAGTATGGTAAGTCAATTCATGAACTATCCTACTGAGGAACATACGGGAGTTGTCAACCGTATCTTAAGATACTTAATGACACCTGAGAAAAGATTATTATTCAAAAGGAATGATAGTCAAAAGGTAGAAGTCTTTTCTGATGCTGACTGGGCAGGAGATATATCCACCCGACGATCAACCTCTGGGTATTACTCGTATGTATGCGGCAATCTAGTGACATGGAGAAGTGAGAAACAATCAGTGGTATCTCGGAGTAGTGCAGAAGCAGAATATAGAGCACTGGCGCTTGGTATCTGTGAAGAAATGTGAATCAAAAGATTTCTCAAGGAGCTTGGAGTTATGGGAGAAAATTCTATCAAGATGTTCTGTGATAATCAAGCTGCAATCAGTGTCGCAAAGAATCCCGTTCATAATGATCAAACGAAACACATTGAGATTGATCAGAACTTCATTTCAGAGAAGGTGGACAATGAAATCATTGAATTGGTTTATACTCCTTCTAGAGACCAAACCGCAAACATTCTCACTAGGACTCTCCCTAAGTCCAGTTTTGATGAGCTAACCAACAAGTTGGGCATGTACAATCTATACAACCCACCTTGAGGGGGAGTGTGGAATTCTGCTCCTTATTATTCCTTTAATTCTATTTAAGTACTTGCTATATTTAGTCATAATATAAAGGGTAATTCCTTAATTATTGGTATTTATGTTTATTCCATAATTATAGGAATTGCTTAATTGTATGGAGATTTTTTTTCTCTTTTTTATCTCTTGTACTCACCTATTTATAGGTGAATTATCTATGTATACAGAGAGAGAATTATTCAAAAATTTCACAGAAAGTGCTATTTTTTAGGAGATAATGTTTTAGGTGCTTTAAATGTAAATTGATAAGTTTAGGTGTGAAATTTGTAATATAAGAAGTTTCGGGTGCCGTGTATGTAAATGCCCCAAGATTATATTATAATGTTTGTAAAATAACAAGTTTTTCGATGTTGTTAGTTGAGTCAATTTTTGTATATTGCCAATATCTTTAGGCACTCCTGCTTCTCTCCAATTTACTACTGTTATTACTACTGATTCATTCTAATATATGATTCTTCTTGAGAAATAGACAAAATTATGGATTGAATATGCAAATCAAAATTTTATCATAATAACCTCAAAAGTTATTAAATTTGCTTTGGTTGAGTCCAATGTAAATTTCAATTGATTATTTATATAAATCTAATGCTTTGAGAACTCTTATGAGAAAAAATTGGATCAATATATTCCAGACAAATTTTTTTTGGTTAAATTTAAAATTTTTTACTTTCGTTTTTCTGCAGCATATGCTGTCCCAGCATACGTTCAACTCTCAGTGTCTTCTTATTACGCTTCGTGGAGCGCATCCCATTATGTGATATCACAGGCCACCAGATACATTGAAGGAGACCCTACTTCTCCCAGCCTGGATGACAAGTCAACCTGATCCTTTAAATGCGCCCAGTTTCTGGTTATGTTCAATTCCTTCTTTTCTTTTTTTGTTTTCTTTAAGTATTTACATATCTAACACCTAAACTTCAAGTTTTTACAGACATACCATCTTACATATGCGTGGAAAAGGTTGATTTCACTTTTAGAAAGTTAAAATGGTTGCATGTTTTCTGTGATATGAATGATTTCGGTGGTGTAAATATAAAAAAAGCAAAATTTAGGTGTTAGATATGCAAAAGCATAGGAATTGGGCGGTATGTATGTAAATGCCCCCCTTTTTTCTTGTTTATAAATTTAAATGAATATAAACAAATTTCACATTATAATCCATGTATAGATATTAGAGTTATATGAACCACATCATCCATAATTTTTGTCATGAAATATTTATAATATTTGGTCTGTTCCCCAAGTTTGTGATGGTCTGTTAGGTTGTATTTCATGCGCCAATCAAAATGGCTTACAAATTTGTAGTGTTGGTTTAGTGGCTTCTTTTATCATAACATTAGGCCTGGGCTGGGAACTGTTAATTTGTAGGGTACCTAATTTGAACCTATTCGGAGTCGATTTAATAATACAATTGTAATTCATTTAACAAATTTATGAAGGAATACTAATAATACCTAGTTAGTGTATACATCTAGACCATCATATGCCTTTAGAGTAAACTAGCTTAGCTAGATTTATCAGGTAGGTAGACCAAGCTTAAGGAGTTGGAATGTTTGAATGTATGCCATATTGGTTGTAAACGAAGTAACGAATGTTGAGTTTTCGGATTTGAGCGCTCACACTGCCCCCAAAAATAAAGAGGAAGATTCACATACACGCCACTTAATTCATATGTATTTAGATATCCAACACGTAGAACTTCAATTTTTACCTGCATACCACCCTGCCTACGCATGAAAATCTGTGTTTCACTTTTTTAAAGTTATAATGATGGTATTTTTGACATGATATGGAATATTCGAGTTGTACAAATGCCAAAAGTAAAATTTAGGTGTTCATCATGTAAATAAATAGGAATGGGCAATGGCCGTTGATTTGCTAGGAAATTGAAGGATTTACGAAAAAACAAGAGAAAAATTAAAAGCACAACTATTTTAGAAGAATAGGAGTTTGAGAAAATAAGTTGGTGGAACAAAGCAAAGTTTGCAATTTTGTTTGCTCTTGGTGTAGCTAGAAACATATGGTGGTGTTAATTAAGTTAACGGCCTGCGTTGGGTCAAAAGTCTCAACTTTTATCAGGCCCTATTAAATTTAGCTAGATAATACACACATACACACACTTTGTGTTATCAAACTAATCCAAAATGAACATGACAATTTGAAAAAGTAATAATAAAAAAAAGATACAATTTAGTATGAATTTCTAACAAGAATCTGATACGCCCCTGCCTATCCGTTGTAGCGGGAAGCCGACGGGATTGACTATAGACTATGAGTTAGTCCAATTAAGGCCGGTCTGGACCTTCTAGACCCTACTAGACCAGTCGGCGGTTTGGCCAATCCAACCAACGCAACTGAAGGGCAGAATGCCTATTTGAGGAAAATCCTCGTCCCCGTGAAATACATTCTTTTTATTTTACTTCAAAAAGAAAAAAATATATAATCATTTATTTATTTTACAACAAATCAAACAATTTCAAAATATTTCAAATACAACATATTATTCCTGTATTTTATTTATTTTATATTGCATTATTTTTTTGCCGACCATACAACTTAGCTTTTTGCTCGATAAATGTAGCACTTTAAGAGCATATGCATCACACAATAATGACATTTATGAAAAAAAAAAAATCTTACATCATCTTAAGCAAAAGTTATTAAATTATGTCTATGTTGAATCAACTTTCAAATGATTCAAATTTGGATTAGTATATATATATATATGTATCTGTGTGTAAAGTATATAGCTTGATTTGATTGTAGATATGATTAAAATTAATAGGATGCATTGAACATTTTGAAAATGCTGTATGTGGAAAGAGCATAGATCCAAACTCATCATCTTACACCAAATGTACTATGTTTTCATGCCATTGGCAGTTCAGTTGTCCAATTAGTACACACTATGTGGCGCAATTTTAGCCCACTTGATAATTGATTTGTACCTTGTAAACATCATGCTTAATTTCAAGGTGTTGTATGGCTGAGACCATGGCTGAGGTTGGGACACACACACGCACTCAGACATCTTTTATTATTGTTATTCAAAAGTTAATTCAGAGGCAGAATTAGCCCCTCTTTAGGATGAGCAAAATTTTAAGTGATTGAACAACAAATACAGTAACTACAATATCTGACATAGGTACCAGATATGTAAATAATAAATACATAGGAATTGTGCAGCATGTATGTAAATGCCCCTACTTCTAAATCTCTTGTATTTACATATTGCCTTTCATATAGCCTTCATGTTACCTTCTAGGCTCCATGCACCTATCTTCATTCTGATTTGCCTTACTTTTTAATTTCTACTATGGCTTTGGGCTTGCATTTTGATGTGACCTATTGATGTTGGCTCACTTAATTCTGAATTTTTTTCAAATTAGTGTCCAATTATCACAAAATTTCATAACAAACTTCATTAGTGACATTAGAATTCTATGGCAAAATCTAATATCACCATTGATACCTTTCACTTGTATGCAAATAATCTTAAATATATTACTAGTATTCTTTTATTAAAATATATATTTTTCATTTTTCTATATATTTTAATCAAATAATTATGTGATGAATTCTTAAAGTAATTATTTTGCAACATCTCTCTAAAGAATCAATGTCAACTAACATATTGCATAAGATGGAATGAAACATTAAGCAACATATCTAGTCTAAAAAGGGAAAAATGATTTTATGCTATGTTACATATAAAAAAATTTGAATAATATTTAACAATATGATAAATTAAACTCTTAGTTTAAAATAAATAAATAAATAAATAAATAAATTGTGGCCACATGTCTGTCAGCCTACAGAAGAACTCCATATCATAAAATCAAGAACAATTAAGCCATTGCACACAGGATACATGTTCCAAATTAATGCTCAAGGACAGTAGTCACAAGACATGCATGCTATGGTCCCCTAGTTTGCAAAAGTAATAAACTTTATATTTACATATCTATTACCTACACTTCAATTTTTGATATGCAGTGTCACCTATGCATGCAAATGTATGATTCAATTTTAGAAGTTAAAAAGTTGGTATTTTTATGTGATATGAAAGATTTGAGGGGTATAAGTATAAAAAAAGAGTAAACTTTAGACTTATAAGATATATAAAAACATAAAAAATAGAGTTATAAGCATGTAAATGCCTGCCATAGTCGACCACCACCGTCGTTTGCCGCCACCATCTAATGCATTATTTTTTAAATGCATTATTTTAATTTTCCTTCAAATTCACTTATTTTTCATTAAATCGAACCATTCTAATGAATTCCAAATACAATGCATTACATTCGGATTCTGGATTGCATTCATTTTATGTTGCATTGCTTTTTCAGCAAATCTAACATCCCATAAGCAAATGATCTGTTTTCATTTAAAATTCGGGTCATTTTTGGGTGGTAGTGCGGCATTGTACCGCAGTTTTGTTTGTTTGGGTAATTTGCGTTTTGACTGTTTTTTCAAATTTTTTTCATTGAAATCTATATTTTCCCAACGGCCATGGCTAGGTGTGATGACTAGGGCTGTCAAAATAGCTCGTTGTTTGCAAACAGTTTGTGTTCGACTCTTTAAGAAACTCGTGTTAGACTCATTCGCTAAGTTAACGAGCCGAACACGAAGTGTGATTTGCTCGTTCATGTTCGGCTCGTTTTGGCTCGAAATACT
>NEWO01000024.1:1393486-1425993 GCA_003013225.1 Phalaenopsis aphrodite | reverse complement strand
TGCAAATTCGTGAATTTCGTGCATTTTGTGTGTGTACGTGACGAAAAAGATCGTGACGATGTTTTCCTAAGGCTTGAAGTCCTATTTGGAAAATTTTCCTCGAATCTTTGCAAAATAGCCCATAACCGCTCGTTCATAAGACGATGGTCTTGTGCCAAAGATGCTAGACATCAAAAGAAAATAGGAATTGGCTGGAATTTCTAGAAGGGTGAGTCTCAATTCTAGTTTTCTAAGATGGTCCGTAGGAATTTCTAGAGCTAGAATCCAGGCTCTAAGGAGGAGAAGAAAAGACCTCACAAAAATGAGGTCAACATTGCCGCGACACCCCACATATATTTTTTTTCTTTCAAGCACTCAGTGATTGGGGCCATTATGGTGCTGCGAATAAATCGTTGGTAGAAAGTGGCCAGACCGTGGAAGCTTCTGACTTCAGAGAAATTCTGGAGTGTTGGTCATGCCTGGACAAAGTGCACCTTTACAGGATCGGCCTCAACTCCCTGGTTTGAGATAATAAAACCGAGGAACTTGGCACTTATGAACTTGGCGCTTCGACTGTAAATTAATATATCATCAAAGTATAATACAACAAATTTACCCAAAAAGGGTTTGGGGATTTGCGTCATGACCCGCATGAACGTGTTGGGAGCGTTCGTTAATCCGAAAGACATAACTAACCATTCGAACAACTCATCTTTTGACTTGAAAGCCGTCTTCCATTCTCCTCTGGTCGTATTCGAATTTGGTGATAACCACTCCGGAGATCTAACTTCGTGAAAATAGAAGAGCCACTTAGCGAGTCTAACATGTCATCGAGGCGTGGGATGGGAAATCGGTAGTTCACGGTTATTTTGTTGATTGCGCGGCTATCTACACACATCCTCCAACTACCATCCTTTTTTGGTGTCAACAAAACTGTAACAACATAGGGAATAAGGTTTTCTCAAATAAACCCTTTGTCTAGCAAGTGCTGAATTTGTCGGCTAAGCTCATCGTTTTCTGTTAGGCACATCTGATAGTGTGGGATGTTGGGCAAAGTTGAACCGGGGATCAAGTCAATAACATGTTGAACTTCCCAAAGGGGAGGGAGTTGATTTGACATTTCATCTGACATGATATCCTAGAATCCTTCCAGCAATGCTGAGAGCTCCGGTGGAACGTGATCGTCCCCTTGCGTCGCCTCACGTGTGACTATCATAAGCACCATATGGTGGTCATGCATAGCGCGAGTGAATGAGTGCATCGCCAGAACTGGGCACACTTCCATCTTTGCCTCAAATTTCGTAACTTGTAAGTGATCTAGAACAAACTTTTTACCTTTAAAATCAAAGGAGTAAGTGTTGGCGTACCCATCATAAATAACTTTCTGATCGAAGAGCCAAAGTCGCCCCAATAACAAGTGGCAAACAGTCATAGGAATTACATCGCACCATGCTTCATCTGCGTATGTTTTCCCCAACAAGAAGTTAATCAAACAGCGTTGCTTCACAAGGACGGAATTAATTTCACTAACCCAACTAATCCGATAGGGAGCGGGGTGCTTTTCTGTCTTTAATTTCAGCCGTTTTACGGTGGTTTCAGAAATCACATTCATGACACTCCCATTGTCAATAATTAAGTTCAACACCCGTCCGTTATGCTCCAGTCGTGTATGAAAAATATGGGTGTGCTGCCACTCAAAGCTGGTCTAGAGTTCTTTTTTTGATCTCGTCAATACTCTCTTGATTACACAGCTGGGTAGCTCTGACGCACTCAAATGTTCTTCTTCACTGTGAATATCCGTGTCTTCGCCCACCTCCACCCTCAGTAGCTCCGTCTCGTAGATAAAGGCTAATTTCTTGTCTCTTATTGGACACACGACAGAATAGTGTGTGAAGCCTTTACACTTATAACACTTGGGTCCGTCGCTGGTAACCTTTGTTTTTCCCTTTAAGTCTCCACTTTTCGCGACTCTGAAGTGATCTTTCAGAGTTGATGCTCTTGGGAAGGAGTTGGAGTAACACGTTCTTGTCTCCCGTCTGTCGTCGTCACTTTTCTCATCACCGTAACACCTATTTGTTTCTCAATACGGAGAGCCAACTGGTACGCCTCCTCGACGTTGATTAAGCGAGCAGTTCACATCTCTCTACATAGCTCACTCCGCAAGCCGGTGCGGTATCGAGCCAAAGTTTGTTGTTCGGTTTCAACGATTTTGCTGCAGACAGTCAACTCGTGGAAGCGGTCCGTGAATTGATCCACACTCATCGGCCCTTGCCTGAGCTGCAACATTTCCTCGAAAATCATTTGCCCTATATCACTGGGGGTCCTCGCTGGTAACCTTTGTTTTTCCCTTTAAGTCTCCACTTTCTGCGACTCTGAAGTGATCTTTCGGAGTTTATGCTCTTTGGGAAGGAGTTGGAGTAACACGTTCTTGTCTTGCGTCTGTCGTCGTCACTTTCCTCATCACCGTAGAACCTATTTGTTTCTCAATACAGAGAGCCAACTGGTACGCCTCCTCGACGTTGATTAAGCGAGCAGTTCACATCTCTCTACATAGCTCACTCCGCAAGCCGGTTCGATATCGAGCCAAAGTTTGTTGTTCGGTTTCAACGATTTTGCTGTGGACAGTCAACTCGTGAAAGCGGTCCGTGAATTGATCCACACTCATCTGCCCCTGCCTGAGCTGCAACATTGCCTCGAACATCATTTGCTCGTAATCGATGAGCAAATATTTTTCCTTGAGCCTCTCCTTCATTTTTTCCCAATTGGAGACTGCTGAACGCCGCGTACGTCGTAACTGTTCTTCCACACTTTCCCACCATGCTCGCGCATGCCCCTTCAATTTCATCCGGACGTACCGCCCTCCTATCCTCTGAGATGGAAAACCAATCGAAATAATCCTCAATTGCTATTAACCAATCCTTGAACGCGTTGGGTTACAGCTTGCCGTAAAAATCTTGCACATCGATCTTCATTCTCTTTGTGAATTCGTCTAGAGGTTGATAATCTAGACTACGTTCGAGTTGTCCTTGGCGGAAACTCCGCCCGTGGCGCCGGACTCGCGATTCGCGGTTCTCCAGCTCCTGAGATTCATCATCGTCCTCTACGTCCTCCGCATGTTCGTCGTTGTCGCCCTTTTTTCTCCCACTAGTTGCTTCTTGTCCTCGTTGATTACTAGGGTCATACTCCGTTTGCGCATAGCGTTCCTCCATAACATTAAACCGATGAGAGAGTTGCTCTAAAGCGGTGGTGAGTTGGTGGATTTGGTGTTGTAGTTGGGGTTGATCTATGTGATGATTGATGGGGTTTTAGTCGTTTGGGTGCGAGTTGTTCGCCATGACATATGAGCTACCACTGCAAGTTACAGGCATGAGATGAAGACTTCGTGGTGAGGGAACTTCGGTCGTCTCTGATAAGAAATTGATGCGTAATCCTTAAGTTTAATATCTCGTTGGACTCAAGAGAGGGGCAAAACAGAATCCCTCTGTGCTGTTGGAAACTCACCAACGAAATTCAAGAGAAATCATGAATTAGTAACAATAGTCACTGCCTCCATCTTTCTTCTTACTTCATTTAAATAATAGAAACATATTATAAATCTCCATCCCAACTGGGAATGTAATAAACTATAAAATTACTTTTAGGAAATCAAATAAACACATAACATAAAGGAAAACATAACTGAAAAGAAAAACTTCAATTAACTTCTAAAACGGGAGCCTTTAATTGAGCTTCTTAAAACGCCACTTTTAAAACTTCCTTTTGCCGAATTTCAATTTTGAATTTGAAATTAGAATTTATTGCCCTTCCTGATTTGTCTCGGTTTCCAAATCCTCCTCCATAATTTCCTCTGGATTTACATCATTTTTAGTTTCATTCTAATACTGAGAAGTATCTTTCTTGTCGCATAATCTGCAATTTTTTTATTAATAGATTTATTTTTTTCCGCTGTTGATATTTTCATGTCGGAGACTTATTTAGATATGTAAGGGTTAAGTAAAGATGACAACATCAAGTAAATATGAAAGTATCAAGGGATAGTTACATACAGACCCCGCGAAACATTGATATTTACAAATTAAACTCCCGAGTGATTTTTTTAAGCTACAGAAACGATGTATTCACGTCTGTCGTGATCAAATTATTTAAAATTTGATAAAAATATGAAAAATATGGGTTGGAGTTTTACCATGAATGTTGATATCTGATTGAGAATTTGAAAATTGGATGAAAGAGGCTGGTTGATTTGTAAATAGTAAGTTTCATGTGGTCTGCATGTAATTGCCCAAAATTTAAGATACATCATTTTTTTTGGGAATAGTATGAGCAATAGGAAAAACATATTATATGTTGAAAGATCTAATTCAAATTACAATATTTATTGTCTTTCCTTTTCAACAGACATTATTCTCCTTACTTATTTTTATCTTGCTTAATTAGTTTTGGAATGTAATAGGAATTTCTTTGAATTTATTTAGTTAGTTTCCTTATCTAAGGAGGAGAGACTTCTATATGTAAATGCACCTTGAATTGAATCATTAAGAAGAAATAAAATTTTCTCTTCAATTTCTGGTTTTATGGTATCAAAGCGGGAGATAAAATTCTGAAAAAAAAACCCTAGTATTCGTCCCTGCGCAGCCACTGCTCGCTCCCGCAAGTCGCGCAAGCCACGATCGATCCCGCAAGCCGCGATCCTTCTACCGCGAGTCGCGATCCCGTCGAACCTTTGACCTATCTCTGATTCCTACTTCCTGAGCCGCAGGGACTTCTTCCGCCACTTGCAAAGCCGAACCATCTCTTCTTTTTTATCATGCCTTCAATCCATGAGGCTTTCTCAGAAGTTCTTCGCGAAGAAACTCGAAGAGGAGTGATGCTCAACAAGAAATCCATTCCTACCAGTATACCCGAGACTTCGACATTCCAATCGGAGGCTCATATCAGCAAGCGGACTGTTCCATATTCACAGAATAATGAGGAGAAACCACGGGTATGGTGTGATCATTGCAGCAAGTCACGACACACTAAAGAAACCTGCTGGTACCTCCACGATAAACCTGCAGACTAGAAGCCAAGAAACAAGCACAATCCACCTACTGCTAATACTGTTGCCGAACAAACCAACCCATTTAACAAAGAGCAAATCGATCAACTTCTGAAACTGCTAAACCCCGGTTTGGCTACCGGTACCCCAACTTATTCAATGGTACATGCAAGTAGACAATTAAACCCTTGGATTATTGATTCAGGAGCTTCTGATCATATGACAAATTTACACTATCTATTTCATTCATACATCTCATGTTCTAGCCATGAAAATGTTCGTATTGTTAACGATAGTTTCTCTTCCATTGCCGGAAAATGAAACATTAACCTATCCAAGAGTATAAGTCTTAAATCTGTACTCCATGTTTCAAAACTCAAATGCAATTTTCTATCTGTCAGCAAACTTTCAAAAGATTCTAACTGCCGTATAATTTTCTGTGAATCCTCTTGTGTTTTTCAGGACCAGAAGTCGGGGATGATGATTGAGAGAGCTAAAAGGATATGAGGACTTTACTATTTTGAGGAGACTATTCCTGGTAAAAATAAAGTTGAAGCTTACAACATTATGAGGTCGAACCCTGCATTAGAGAAAATAGTAGAATCACATCTTACATTAGGCCATCCAAGTTTTTCTTATTTAAAACATTTATTTCCAAATATGTTTAAGAGTGTTAATTGTGTTTTACTTCAATGTGAAATATATAATTTGACAAAAAGTCATCGCATAAATTTTTCTCCAAAACCATACTCTTCTTCAAAACCTTTTTACATGATCCATAGTGATGTTTGAGGACCTTCAAAAGTCA
Source organism: Phalaenopsis aphrodite (assembly GCA_003013225.1). Classification (NCBI taxonomy): domain Eukaryota; kingdom Viridiplantae; phylum Streptophyta; class Magnoliopsida; order Asparagales; family Orchidaceae; genus Phalaenopsis; species Phalaenopsis aphrodite. The sequence continues at coordinate 1,420,168 of NEWO01000024.1, read as the reverse complement.
AAACATTATCTGGGAAAAGGGGATTTATGACTTTTATTGACGATCATACCAGAATATGTTGGGTTTATCTTATAAGCAAAAAATCAAAAGTTGAAAATTTTTTTAAAGATTCTTACAACATGACTGAAACTCAATTTGAAACTAAAATGTGCATCCCTAGATCTGACAATGGAACTGAATATTTTTAATGAATGTTTAGCGAAGTTCTTTATAAACAAAGACATAATTCATCAATCTACTTGTCGTGACACTCCACAACAAAATGGAATTGCTAAAAGAAAAAGTAAACATTTACTTGAGGTTGCTCGGGCTATCATATTTTCAATGAATGTTCCAAAATATTTATGGGGAGACACTGTTTTAACAACATCATATTTAATAAACTGAATGCCAACTCGAGTTTTACAATATACAACTCCTCTAAATAAACTGAAAAACAATTTTTTAAGTCTGCGATGTCTTCAAATATTTCTTTAAAAATCTTTGGATGCACATGTTTCATTCATATTCCGAATAATTACCGATCAAAATTGGATCCAAAATCTGAAAAATGCATTTTACTTGGATATGCCTCAAACAAAATGGGACCTGTGAAATTGGAGAATAGCAGTAAAGGAAGAGATTGATGCTCTTTTGAAAATGGGTCCTGTGAAATTGTCACTCTACCAAGAAACAAGTCTATTGTTGGGTGTAAATGGGTCTTCACTACTAAAGTTAAAGCTGATAAGATCATCGAAAGATATAAAGCAAGATTACTAGCGAAAAGATTTACTCAAACTCATAGAATTGACTATCATGAGACATGCGCTCCGGTAGCCAAGATCAATTCTATTCGGGTTTTACTGTCCATAGCAGCAAACAGTAATTGGCCCTTGCATCAGCTCAACATCAAAAATGCTTTTCTAAATAGTGAATTAGAGGAAGAGATATTCATGGATCTTCCACCAGGATTTAAGAAGAAGTTTGGAGAAAACAAAGTGTGCAGATTAAAGAAATCCTTGCATGGGCTCAAGCAATCTCCTCGTGCCTGGTTTGAGAGGGTTTGACAGGTGATTACAACATATGGATACACTCAGAGTCAAGCTGATCATACTATGTTCTACAAACATTCAGAAACTGGTAAACTCGCTATACTCATTGTCTATGTAGATGATATTATCCTTATAGGAGATGATGTTAGGGAAATTGAGAAATTAAAAGAAATATTGGCCACAGAATTCAAGATTAAAAATCAAGGAGATGTAAAATACTTTCTTGGTATTGAGTTTGCCAAATCTAAGGAGGGAATCTTTATTAATCAGTGAAAGTATGTACTCAACTTACTCAGTGAAACCGAAATGCTTGGGTGCAAAACAACTGAAACTCCGATTGAACCAAATAAAAGGTTACAAGTGACAAATAAAATAGATGGTGTCAATAAAAAACAATATCTGAGACTGGTGGGAAGACTAATCTACTTGTCACACACTCGTCATGATATAGATGGTAAGTCAGTTTATGCATTCCCCAAATACTCATTACTTGGAGGTTGTCTATCAGATCCTTAGGTGTCTGAAAGGAACACCCGGAAGAGAACTACTGTTCAAGAAAAATGAGCACTTACAGGTAGGAGCATTTACAGATGCAGATTGGGCTGCAAGTGTTACAGATAGAAGATCAACCTCAGGGTACTGCACTTTTCTGGGAGGGACTTAGTAACCTGGAGGAGCAAGAAGAAAAGTGTCGTGGCAAGAAACACCGCTGAATCTAAATTCAGATCTGTGGCTCATGGGATATGTGAAGTTCTATGAATTAAAAGAATTCTCAAGGAGTTAAAAATTCATAGTCCACCACTAATAAATGTGTACTGTGATAATAAGTCTGCCATCGTCATCGCCCACAATCCTGTCCTTCATGATAGAACAAAGCACGTAGAGATAGACAAACACTTCATCAAAGAAAAAATTGACAGTTGAGATATTTGCATGGTGTATGTTCTCTCAAGCAACCAAGCATCGGATATTCTAACAAAGGGTCTTCACAAAAAACAGTTCGACGGTTTAGTATGCAAGCTGGCTCTGAAAGATAGCTTCATGCCAACTTGAGGGGGAGTGTTGAAAGATCTAATTCAAAATTCAAAATTCAAATTACAATATTTATTGTCTTTACTTTTCTACAGATATTATTCTCCTTATTTTTATCTTGCTTAATTAGTCTTGGAATGTAATAGAAATTTCTTTGAATATATTTAGTTAGTTTCCTTATCTAAGGAGGAGAGACTCCTATATGTAATGCACCTTGAATTGAATCATTAAGAAGAAATAAAATTTTCTCTTCAATTTCTGGTTTTATTATAGATTTATAGAAAAATAAGCATTTGTTCTGAAGAAGATTCATAAAATATTGGTTCCATAGCCTAGGGACATTGTTTTTTTATTTTCAAAGGGGATGCTTGGCTCTAGGTACAGTTTTAATATGTAAGCATCTATTTGAACAAGTAAAAAGATAGATAATTGAGGAAATTTTGAGTTGTGGCATAAAATTTTTGTAGTTTGTTATCTTGAATTACCAACAAGATTGCTAAATGATATAATGATATGTTGATGTTATATATGAGTAATTTGAGCCTATTATTCAGTATAAATGGAATATTTATGCGGATTTTTGGTCAAAAAGTGTGTATTGTATGGGACGAAACAATGAAAAACATGTTTTTTAGGATGATTCGAGCCGGTTCGTCAATTTTTTAATCTATGATGTCGTATCTCTTAAAGATTTGAAGAAGATTCTTAGCTTGTAATTTATCAGCCGTTGTTTCAGCTTTAATAAGTCTAGCCATGATTGACCATATGGTTACCGTTTAATTAAATGGCAAGTTAGATACGTCAATTGGCCTATATTAAATTCTTGAATTGTTTGCCTATACATTATTTTGGAGAATAGTGTTTTGTAGTATCTAATGATGGCCTGTTGTTTAGTGTTGAGAACATGTAACTTATTCCTGATACCTTTCTGAATGAACGTAAGCGAAAACATGACTCGAAATCATAAACTTTGATTTTGCATTGACTTAAACTTGACTCAAAATGCTTAGATTATGTGTCAAAATCATTTTGGAATCAATTGAGGTCTATGCATTAGTATTTAGATTATACTATATATCTTACACATTTATATCATACATATTATATGTTTCGGGTTAAACTAATTTTGAGACTTTTTTTGAGCAATTCAAAATATATTAAGGTGAGTCGGAGAACTTGAAATCTCGCCAACGGAATTAATTTTCAGCCGAGCTTTAAGTTTCAAGATTTCTTGAATGTCCTACTCACTTCTCTTCATGCAACACTTTACTAACCTCACAAAAGAAAATGAGTTCTATAATACTCCCAAGAAGCCAAATAAGTTTATGTTGAATTCTTTTTTAAGAACAATTCCAAACCATGAAATTCTTTTAAAATTGATTCAACTAAACAATACTTAGGTTGATGATGGTTCATCCTAACATTTCATGACTGAGATGGGCCCATATTCTATAAGTCTGTCTTGCTTCTTGATTATCAATTAGAATCCTCAATCTTACTGATTCCCTTTGATGCTCTATCTATGTCAATTTGGTGCATCATGATTATTTTGATTATTTGGTTGTTTTTCAAATATTTATATGATGGTATCATTACCTCTTTTTTGTATTTAATTTTGATGAGAAAAAAATATATAGAATCATCCCTTTCTTCCATATTATTTTAAGTATAGGGATGTGTTTCTTTTTAGTATATATCTAGATTCTGACTTTAAATTATTTTTTGATCTTAAAGATAATTTTACTTTTATGAAGGATTTTAATGCTTATGATTGGAATTATGATTTTTACGAATTTATTGAAAGCCTATGAAATGTATATAAGATTCTTGTGCTGATTAAGCCTTTGATCGAGGATTACTTTATTATGATATGGGTTCCCGTGATATTTATTACTAATGCTCAACAATTAAGGCTCTCACCGTAGCAAACTTTCAAGTTTTACATTTGAATATTTTTAACCCCTTAGTTCTAAAGCTTAAAGTGATGTCTTTTTTCACCACTATTATTCAAAAGCATCTTGAGGTGACAAATATATTGATCCAGATCTTTGTGTATTATTATGTATTATTCATCATATATACATGTCTCATAAGTTCAAAAATTGTTGATTTCTTTACTGGAACTTTATATGTTGAGTTCATGTTATCTTTGCTTCCTTCGATATACGATTGCATGATCCACTCTTATGGTTCAAATATATTTTATGATGATTAGAAACGTTAGTGATCTAAAGCTGATAGATTCTCTTCCATTTATTCAAACTATATATTGATAAAGTATGAAATATCCAATTCCATTACTTCCTCACTCATGGAGATGAGATTTCTAAGAAAGAGCTTATACATGACTTAAGAGGGCCTTGAGGTTGTTTATTTAATACAAGATTTGCATAATGGTTATTTGATTAATTTATTTAATTTTGCACTATACTTCATTTTTATTTTTATTTAGGGGCACTTACAATGCATACCACCCAATTTCTATGTATTTGCATATCTAAAGCCTAAACTTTACTCTTTACATTCATAACACCCTAATCTTTCATATCACATCAAACCACCATTTTAACTTTTAAATTGTGAAATACACCTTTTTTATGCATAGGCTAGGGTGCATGTATGTTAAAATTGAAGTTTATGTGTTGGATATGTAAATAGGTAGGAATTGAGTGGTATGCATGTAAATCTTCCAAAATATTTATTTTTCATTAAAAAATCATTATTTTCAAGGTAAGTTCTTATTATTGGATTTCTATTTTCAGTAGAATTGATTAATTTTAAAATTTAACCTGTTTTTATTTTATTTTTTAAATGTTGTTCCCTCCTTTTGTAACTTGATGCTTCAACGCTTGTAATTGGAATGATCATCTTATGAATTACATGAAAGAAATCACCCTATCCCGTATTGATTCCTCATCTCTCTCTCTCTCTCTCTCTCTCTCTCACTCTGTCTCTCTCTTCTCTCGTCTTCCTATGACCAACTCTCCCTCTTCTTGCATGAACATGTTGCTTGAGACAAGCAGTGCAAATTCCAACATTACCTACACCTTAATCTGGAGAATCACTAATGAGTTCCTCTATTCTTTCACTACACTTTCCCTCTACGAACTGCATATTCCAACATTACCTGCACCTTAATCTGGAGAATCAACAATGAGTTCCTCAATTTTCTCACTACACTTTCCCTCTGCGAACCAAAAAATTGTGTCTCAATTACGGAATTAAACTGAAGTTAAAATCAAGCCTTTCAAGATGAGCGGGTCTCCTTCTCCATTTATTTGTTTGGCGCAAATTCTTATACTAGCTGATTCTACTGATTTTCTGCTGAATGATTCTCTCAATCCATATGCCATTTTGAGATTATTCTTCTTATTTCATATGAAATGTTGTCGTTCCATTTTTTTGTGTAAAGCCATAAAAGCCCTGTAACCAAGTTCAAAGCACGGGATAATGTCAGACACGTGATCGGATCAAAATATTCCAAATATATTTGAGAAAAGCACAAGACAATAGCCAAACTTGACCAGCTCGACAAGATAGCTTGACAAACTCAACTTTGTTGAATTCGGTCGACTCAATTATGAAGCATACAATGTATTAGCCCAGACAGCTTGTTAGACAATTCGTTTGTCAGTTTGGAAAATTAGTTAGACAGATATATGTTGTGGTATATTGAAATAGAATAGAACGCGATAACGAAGTGAAAAATAGAAAGAGAAAATTTATACCAGAAAAGAATACACAGATTTACGTGGTTCGACAAATTGCCTACATCTACGGAGTTGCAGAGGATTTTACTAAATGAGGAAATTACACCATCATCGATCACCTCGACGATTACAAGATTACAAGAAGAGCTTTTCACTTCGTCTCTCTCTCTACCGGAGATCACACCGAAGAAGAAGAAGAACTGGGGAGAGCACTCCTTGAGATTCCTTCTGCCTGCTTGCACCTTTTCAAAACCAATTTCTTCTTTCTGCCTTCGACGTAAATAAGAACTACTTCTGCCTTTTTCGCAAGCCACAAGCAAGAACTCCTTCTGTTGCCTTTTCCGTAAACAAAAACTCCTGCTATCTTTTTACAAAACAAGAAATCCTCCTTCCTGCAATTCAAGAAGAGTCCACAATTTCTTTTTTTGCTTGCATTTATGGTGGTGGGGCCAACCGAAGCAAAGAGGCACGCCTCTTCCAAAGTAAGAGGCGGGAACAATTGGCAGTAAAAAAAAGTGTGGGTTTTTTTTTTTAACTTAGCTTTGGCAGGAATAGTTATAACCAGGCTTCACCCAACAAATCTCCCACTTTGAGACCGATACACAGGCAACATCACTCTTCTCCTCAAACTGGTATGTTTCACCTCTGCAACTCACCCCCTGTCTTCAAGCAAAAATACTAACTGAAGCTGCGCACAACTTCAGTTTTTCAAGAGTAACACTCTTTGTCAACATATTGGCAGGGTTATGGCTTCCACAAATTTTCTCAAGCAACAACTGTTCGTCATCCAACAATGATCGTATGAAGTGATTCCTGATCTGAATGTGCTTAGTCCTGGGCTGAAATGCTGGATTCTTGGCAAGGAATATAACGATATGACTATCACTGTAAAAAATGCCCTTATGATTCTTCTTGCCAAAGTCTTCCAAGAAGCCTTGTATCATATCATCTTCTTTGCAGCCTCTGACACTGCTTTATACTCAGCTTCTGTAGTAGACAACAAAACTATCTTCTGCAGATTAGAGCCTCATGATGCTGCAATACCACCAATAATATAATTATAGCCCGTAGTACTTCTTCTGGTATCAATGTCTCCAGCTAGGTCAACATCAACATAGTCTTGTACCTCTGAACTCTTTCTTGAGAAACACAAGCAAGTTTCTAAAGAGCCTCTTAGGCACCTCAAGATTCACTTCAGAGCTTCTCAATGTTTCTTTCCATGATTACTTATGTATCTGCTAACAACTCTCACTGCATGGGCAATATCAGGTCTGGTGCAAACCATAACATACATAAGTAAATCAATAGCTGAAGCATAAGGAACCTTACTCATGTGATCTCGTTCCTCCTCTGACTTGGGTGACAGATTCTTGCTGAGTCTGAAGTGACTTCCCAAGGGTGTGCCAACTAGTTTGATCTTATCCATGTTGAACCTGCTAAGTATCTTTTTCACATACTCATCTTGAGAGTCTTAATGTGCCTCTGACTCTATCTCTGACAATTGTCATATCAAAAATTTGTTTTGCCGCTCTTAAATCCTTCACTGCAAAGTGCTCTGATATCTGCTCCTTCAGATTATTGATCTCCTCAATACTAGCACCTGCAATAAGCATATCATCCACATGCAATAGTAAGATGATATAGGAATCGTCAAAATACCTGACATAACAATAATGATTTGTCTGACATTTGTTGTACCATGTACTATGCATGAAATTATCAAATTTTTTGTACCACTGTCTAGGAGCTTGTTTTGGGCCATACAAACTCTTCTTCAATCTGCAAATTGACTATTCTTTTCCTTGTACCACGACTCTTCAGGTTGGTGCATGTAGACGTTTTTTTTAAGATCCCCATGGACAAAGACTGTTTTCATATTTAACTGCTGAAGGAAGAGATCTTCAGTAGCCACCATAGACCATACCATTCTGATGGTTGTAAGCTTCACCAAGGGAGAGAAAATCTCGGAATAATCAATATCATGCTTCTGCTGAAAACCTTTTACTACAAGTCTAGTCTTGTGCCTCTTATTGTCGTCGTGCTCAGTCTTCACCCGGTACACCCACCTGTTATGTAATGCTTTCTTCCCAGATGGAAGTTCTGCAAACTCCCAAGTCTGATTTTCTAGCAGAGAATTCATCTCCTCTTTCATGGCAAGCTCCCACTTGCTCGAATTTTCACTTTGCAAGATTTTTTCATAACTCTAAGGTTCTCCACCATCTGTCAACAAAATGTAGTTCAAAGTTGGAGAATAACGCTGTGGAGAATGTGTAGTCTTTTCTGACATGCGAACTGCAACTGTAGGGGTAGACTGCTCTAAAACTGACTGTGGAACAATAGGAGTGGATGCCCCAGATCCACTCTCCTCGTCACCTGCATTTATGTCCTGCACTGTGACCTCTGGTAAATCATCAAATCTTACCAACTCAGATTCTTGCAGTGTTGTTTTAGAAACTGTACTGGACTTGTCTTTGTACATAACCTTCTCATTTAAAATCACGTTTCTGCTTCTTATGATCTTCCAACCCTGATCATCCCAGAAACGATATCAAAATGTCTCATTTCCATAGCCAATGAAATAACACTTCATTGACTTAACCTCAAGCTTATTACGAGCATCAGGATTAATGAAAATATAAGAACGACAATCAAAAGTCTTAAGGTGAGACAATTTTACTTCTTTCCTACTCCAAATTTCTTCAGGTAATTCACATTTTAATGGAACAGATGACCCCCTGTTGATTAAATAAACCGCAGTATTGACTGCTTCAGCCTAGAAAATAGGTGGTAGTTCAGCGCGCAATCTCATGTTTCTAGCCCACTCATTAATAGTCTCGTTTATGCGCTTTGCAACACCATTTTGTTGTGGTGTTCCTAAAATAGTTTTCTCCATTCTGATTCCCTGAGTTGCACAGTACCATCAATGTACTCACCACCAGTATCAGACCTCAGACATTTCAGTTTTAAGCATGTCTCTGTCTCAACCATAGTCTTCCAAGTCTTGAACACACTGAATACATCAGATTTATACTTCAAGAAATAAACTCATACATTTCTGTTATGATCATCAATGAATGTGACGTATTAACGAGAGCCTTTAAAAGATGCCACTGGAGGTCCCCACACATCTGTGTATACAAGATCCAGTTTTCCTGTCTTTGGCGTCCTGCCAGTTTTCATGAAACTGACATTCCTCTGCTTCTCCATAATGCAACTCTCACAGATGTCAAGATCAACCGACTTCAGTTCTGGTAGCTTAATTTTGTACTGAAGTTATTTCATACCTCTCTGACTCTTGTAGCCAAGCCTACAATGTCACAACTATGTTGTGCTCTCTGTAACAGTAATATCAACACTGTTAATTAAACCAATAGTCATATATAGCATATCTGTTTTCTTACCCCCCGAGCCAGTACCAGTGCTCCTTTAGTAATCTTTCAGGTGCTATCTGAGAACAATATTAAATGTCTACACTCATCAAGTTGCCCAACAGAAATGATGTTTTTCTCAGTTCAGAAATGTGTCTGACTTTTTGCAGTGTTCACTTGTTCTTGTTTAGAAGTGCAATGTCGATATTTCTCATTCCTACCACGTTCAGAGCTTCCCCATCTGCCATATATATTTTCTCAAAGTTACCTGTAACATAATTTCGCATCAATTTCTGATGGAAAGTTGTATGGAAAGAATCCCCTAAATCCAGTATCTAGTCATCAACAGAACTATGAACTGTCAGCAGTAGTGTAAACTGTGATTTTTCAGTCACCATATTTGCACTGTCATTCTCCTTCTTCTTAGGATTCATGCAGTTTCTCTTTATGTGGCAAGTTTTGCCACAATTTCAACAAGTTACTTGTTTACCAGGCCTTGACTTGCTCCTGCTTCTGTTCTTTGATTTTGATCTTCCTCTATTTGAGTTCCTGTCATGTGATCTCCCTCTGGAATCAACATTTAATGCTGAACTTGAACATGAGATCTCACCAGAATCTTTCTAGTGCACCTCCTCAGCCAAAATCAAATCATGAATATCTTCATATTTCAATTTTGATTTACCTGCAGAATTACCGACATCCATCCTCATAGCTTCCCAGCTATTTGAAAATGAAGCCAACAAGATTAGTGCATGTATCCCATTATCAAATTCAATTTTCACAGATAATAAATGATTTGTGATGATATTAAAATCATTCAGGTGTTGTATAACAGACGTACCTTCCGCCATCTTCAATTTGAATAACTTCTTCATCAGATATACTTTGTTATTCGCCGATGATTTTTCATACATACCTGACAGAGCTGTCATAAGATCTGCAGTATTCCTCTCCTTGACGATGTTGTGTGCAACGGAACTCGATAGAGTCAATCGAATAACCCCCAGAACCTGTCGATCCAACAGATTTCATTCAGCTTCATCCATTATTTCAGGTCTTTTCCCTAATAACGGAAGATGAAGTTTCTTCTCATAGAAGTAATCCTCTATTTGCATCCTTCAATAATCAAAATCTGTGTCATCAAATTTCTCGATCTCTGAAACATTCACTTCATCTGCAGTCATTGGCTTTGATACCAGTTGTTGTGATTAAAATAAAATAGAACGATCTACGACGAAGTGAAAAATAGAACGAGAAAATTTACACAAAAAAAACACACAGATTTACGTGGTTCGGCAAATTGCCTACATCCATGGAGTTGCAGAGGATTTTATTAATTGAAGAAATTACTCCGTCGTCGATCACCTCGACGATTACAAGATTACAAGTAGAACTTTTCACTTCCTCTCTCTCTCTATCGGAGATCACACCGAAGAAGAAGAAGAAGAGGAATTGGGGAGAGCACACCTTGCGATTTCTTCTGCCTGCTTGCACCTTTTCAAAACCAATTTCTTCTTTCTGCCTTTGCCGCAAATAAGAACTACCTCTGCCTTTGCCGCAAGCCACGAGCAAGAACTCCTTATGTTGCCTTTTCCGTAAACAAGAACTCCAACTATCTTTCTACAAAACAAGAAATCCTTCTTCCTGCAATTCAAGAAGAGTCCACTGTTTCTTTTTTTGCTTGCATTTATGGTGGTGGGGCCAACTGAAGCAAAGAGGCACGCCTCTTCCAAAGTAAGAGGCAAGAACGATTGGCAGTAAAAAAAAAGTGCGGTTTTTTTTTTTTTTTTAACTTAGCTTTGGCAGGAATAGTTAGAACCAGGCCCTAGCCAACAATAAATTCGACAAGTTGAGTGGCTTCATCAACTCGCCTCATAGTAAAACAATGCAATCTTAGACAAAATGCTATATGCACAACTACAAAATACTCTTATCTTGATGTATTTTTCATTTTCGGTATAGCCATTTATGTATCCACCTTTGGGGGGCCAACCCAAACCTATAAATAGGGGAGACTATCCATGGGGTGAGATCTTTTCTCTCTTTATGCCTCTTGAGTAGAAGAAATTATACCGAACTTTGCCTATTTCATCTTCAATCTTAGATAGAATTTTGCTGTATTTCTACTATTCTCCTTTAACAAGCTCTTACCTAGGTGGTATGAAACCACCAGCTATTCATGATCTAACACTTTGGCCACTAGCTATTCATGATTCAACATTTTTGCAAAGGCTAGTGACTTCTCACGAAGTGTTCAACAAGTAACAAAACAAGTTTTGTAATAACAATCGCCATTTATTTATAAGGAGAATTACACATGCTACTGATTTATTTCCTATTTACATACTAATATTCGGGTTCTTAGAAGGAATAATATCAATCTCCTGCTCCAACCAAATCATTAAGAAGTTAATAAAATAATAAGAAATATCTGTGGAGTTTTGTTGTGCGCTTCTATTTTAGTGTGTCATTATTATGAATGGATGTAGTTCGGTGTCATGCCCTGCAAGATTTGCCCCATACGCTTCTTTATTTTTCATTTATATATTGTTGTATTCATCCTTGCATTGTTTAATTGATTTCTGTTTTTTTTTTGCATCAGTGCCAATCAACGAAAAATTAGTCAAATTTCAGGTCAGATGTAACTTGGAAGATAAAGTAAAGGGTAAAGATGATGTTAGATCCTCATATCAAGGAGAGGTGAGCTTTCTACAGGATGATTCTTGCTACATTTTTTGCAAGGTCTTCATATGGAGAATCTTGTGTCATTCCTTTCTCAAGTACTTTGGCTATTGTTATTGTTTGATTTTGAAAATTGCTCAATTCGTCATCCAAGTTTTGTGTCTTGCTTGTCTGATAAACACACATAATGGAACCCTAGAAAAAAACTTTGAGCACATGGATTGAAGGCCTTTACCGTTTGATTAATCTTATAATTGTCTTTAAATTACAATTCATATGCTTTTATTTTATTGGCCCCTCTTATTCCTTAAAAGAGTATTGCAAAAATCTATAAATCCTTCATTTTGTTTATACAAAATATAACTCTCTTTTCCTTTAGTTCGGTTTTATGTTAGCCAACATTCTTTGCTTACAATTTCTTTTTGGCATGGTCAATTCTCTTTCGCTGCTCGTGGTATTTCTGATCTTGAGTTTTTCACGTAAAATCTACATGTTCTTTCTTGTATTTATTTTGGTATTTATCTCACTAATTCTATTACAAAAATATGTTGGAATTATACGTATGACAATTTCTGGCGAGGTACTTGCACAGGGAGAAAACAAAACAGAGAAAATAAATTCTATATAGAAGCCAAAATATCCAAATTTTGTATCAATATTCGCTGTACAATTATAGCATATTATGTCTTAAGGATAAAATAAATATGTAAATTCTTGATGTTGAAAATACTTCCAAATATAGATGGAAATGTAATAACCAAAAAATAAAGGTAAATATTTTGTAGATTCGCATGAGCTAAGATGTTCCACATCACTCTTCCCCTATTTCAAAAGGATCAAAATTGGTTGTCAATTGGGTTGTAACTTCATCAGGTGGGTGATAAGTGTAGATGTCAGACTCATTGAATGTTGACGAGGGGTTCATGTCCGACGACAAGGCTATGAAATAAGCATTGTCATTAATTCATGTAGTCGCAGGAAATCGTCCAAATTTTTAGGGACTTAATTTGGAATATGTGCAAGGCACGAAGCATCATTTGCTGAGACGCACTACAACCAGATCACTTGGTTCAAAAGCCTCATCTTCTATGAAGATCTGCCTCTTGTTTATACTTACTGTTTAATTCTAGTAATTTGGAATTTACATCTTCTAAAATTTTAGCATTGTAGCCATTTCGCCAACAAGAATATTCTTGCACGTTGATAGAACTGCGAGATCAAAAGTATGGTTTGGTGGCTTAATATAAACTATAGTAAAATGATACTTACTTTTGGAGTTATTTTGCATGAAATTATGTGCAAATTTTTCTTGACCAATGAATTTGTTCTACTGTTTTGGATGAGCTTGAGCAAAGCAACGCAACATATTTCCTACCACCCCGGTCTGTCCATCCATTTGTGGGTGATAAGCAGAGCTTAATCGGAATTCGTTTTTTAACCTTTTCCATAATTCATGCCAGAGACTAATAAATTTTACATCTATTCAAAGTAATGCTGTGTGGTAGCTCAAGAAGACACTATTTCATGGAAGAAGAACTAAGCGAAGTGAAGCAGGTTAGAAGTCTTCTTGTAAGCAATGAAATGTGCATTTTTGAGAATTTGTCCACTGCTACCATAATAGAATCCATATCTCATTTATTTCGCGATAAACCGAAAACAAAGTCCATACTTACATCTTCCCATATGGAATTCAGGACCGATAATGGTAAGTTAATCCTTTATTTTGAGATGTCTCTTTGTAAGTTTGACATATATAACACTTTTCAACTTTGCATATAACGTCACGTCGTTAGTGCGACCAAAAGAGCATGGACTACAACAAAGCCAAAGTCTTTTCGCGCCCTACACGGCCTCCTATACTGCCAACGTGCACTTCCTTATACAATTGCAAGCATATAGAGGTATTCATAATACATAACTAGTTACCTCAAAAGAGATAGCCATGGAAAATGGAATATTCTCCATTCAATTTAGAAGAGTGGCATTTATTACATGGATCAGAAAAATTAGCATTGTCACTGTATAGTTCTTGCAAAGATTCCAAACCTGTAATTTGTGTTTTTAAGGTTGTCAAAAGTGCTAACTTTCGACTGAGAGCATCAACAACCTTGTTTTGTAAATCGGCTTTGTGTTTAATTACCAAACTAAACTTTTGCAAGAATAAAACCCAATGAGTGTGGATCCTACTCAATGATTTTTGAGAATTGAGGTATTGTAAAGATTGATGGTCAATGCATAAAAGAAAATCCTGATGTAGAGGATAATGTTACCATTACTTTAAGATTCGAACCACTACATACAATTCGTGTTCATAGGCTGGCCACTTTTGCCTTGCTGGACTTAGTTTTTCACTAAAAATGCAATGGGCCGCCATTCTTTAGAAATAATAGCTCCAATGTCAATAGAAGAAGCATCAACGTCCACATTAAATGGTTCGTCGAAGTTTGGTAAGGTCAAAACTGGAGTTGTTATTAAAGCTGTCTTAATAGTTTCAAAATTGTGTTGTTGTTCACCTCACTAATGAAATGTTTTATTTTTCAAGCAATCAATAATTGTTGCGAGAATACTACTGAAACTTTTAATAAAACAACGATAAAATATTGCCAAATCATGAAAACAACACACCATAGATAGAGATGACAAAATTGGCCAATCTTTAATGGATGAAACCTTTTTGGAGCCCATTTGTACCCCTTTTGCCGAAATCACATAGCCCAAATAATGAACACTTGGTAAAGCAAATTCACTCTTTGATGTAATGAGGTAAATTTTATGAGACCGAAGAACCATAAATATTGAATAAATGTGTTGCATGTGCTTTTCAAAAGATTTGCTATATGCTGATATGTCATGGAAGTAAATGACACAAAAAACATTTAAAAATAGCTTGAGTATCTCGTTAATGAGCCCCATAAAAGTGTTAGGTGCATTGCATAACCCAAACAACATCACCTTCCACTCCTAAAGGCTCTCATGACTTTTGAAGGTGGTATTCCATTCATCTCCCAGCCTAATGCGAATTTTGTGATATCTTCTACGAAGACCCAACTGGGAAAATATTGGACCACCAGATAGTTTATCTAACATATCTTCTAAGCGATGAATCAGAAAATGATATTTGACAGTGATTTTATTAATTGCGCTGCTATCCACACACATTCGTAATTGACCATCTTTCTTTGTCACCAATAATGCTGGAATATTGCAAGGGCTCATTGTGTGCTGAATTAATTGTTTTTCTAACAATTCATTACTCTGCCTTGTAAAATCTGATGTTCTTTTGAATTCATTGTGTAATGTGGGAGGTTGGGCAGAGAGGCATTTGAAACAAGGTCAATCTAATGTTGAATGGGACGTATAAGTGGCAACATGGACGGTAATTCAGTGGGCCCTATCCTTCTCAAGTAAATCTTATAATTCTTTGGCTTTGCTATCGTTGACTCCCTGTTACTTTTGTTCGCTATAAGAGCTAAAAAAATAGCTGATTCTTTTAAGGAATTTAAGTCGTTAGTCCAGAAATTGCACATCTTTTCGGTTTTTCATGGTTGTTGTTAGTATGTAAAATGTTCTGCGTTGAAAGTACCTAAAGTATCTTTCCCTTTCATTCAAAAGAGCAGACATTAGGACGACATTCATTTATTGCTCCTATATGGAACTGCCAAGGTCGACCGATAATTAAATAACAAACATCCATGTTTAAAACATCACAAAGTACCTCACAAACAAAATATTTCTCAATAGAGAATGTGACATGATAAATATCCATAACTAAGACATCAATACCTCGTTTCACCCAACTAATATTGTATGATTTATGATGTTTACTAGTTTTGAGATTGAGAGCCTGTACCACAAAGTTAGAGATGATATCTTCAGTGTATCCACCATCAACGAGTAGATCACACACTTTTCAATTAGTCATACACTTGGTTCGAAAGATTGCATGACGTTGTGAATGGATTGGTTGACGAGGAGTAATCAATTGTTTTTCTTAGACACAAATAAGGGGTTCTTCTGCATCCTCATGAAGTTCTTCCACCTCTTTCTTTTCTTCAAAATTTTCCTGATCTCCATCATTTTATGCATCTAAGAGTTGTTGCTATTGTTGAGAGGGACATTTGTTTGATTTATGACTCGGTTGAAAGCATCTGTAACACCTAAGGTTGGTGGGTTTGCTCTAAGGATAATCCGTGGCCTGCAGTTTTGACTTGCTGACAAATCTAAAATCTATAGTAGAAGTGTTTTTAACAGCATTTGGGGATGGATTAAAACCAGATTTACTTTGTAATGGTTGAAAACTTGTCTTATCATGTATGGGTTCTTGAGATTCCTTCTTTGTCGAGCTTCTCCTGTTGTGTTGATTGATTTGGATTTCTGCGTTATTTGCAAAATTCACAACCTGCGACAAGGACCAAATCGAACTCAACTCAAGTTATCTTGGATTGCTTCTTTGAGACCTCCAATATATCCGACAACCATTTGATTGTATATCTCATTTTAGATTATTCCGCGCACTCAGCTGATAGAATTGCTTGGCGTACACACTAACAATTCAGTGAACTTGTGTGTAATATTTGTATTGAACAAATAACATTTGCTTGAAATTAATAGGTAGAAAATGACTTCCAAGGAATTACTTCATTCTATACCAACTTCTGATATTGTCTTTTCCTTTTCGCAGACGAGATTGTAACAATTGTGACCACCATGCGGCTACTGCCTCCTTTAGTCGACACACTACATATTTGACTTGCTTTTCCATCAAAATTTCCATATATTTAAAATATTTTCTACGGCTTCCCCCAATTGAGGTAGTCCTGAATGTGTAAATGAATATCGAAGAATGGAATATCCAGTTTAACCTGAAATTCTTGTGGATTTCTATCATGAAATTCATACTTATAATTTCTTGATCTCTCGGTTAGGTAAATTTCTCTTCCTCTGAATCAGAAAATTTGAATCGCGAATGCAGATCTTGTTGGTTTTCAGGAATCAAATGCATGAAATCCATATCTAGCATTCCTTCATATTTTCTTATTCCCCAAACCAATCGGCAATGAGGATAGGGCTGATGATTTGAGACTATGTATCTCCCTCCTCATCTCCATCACAATCTTTTGAATTCTGTAGCGAGTTCAGCAATGCATTGTGTGGTTATTGTGTGCGCCTTCCACACTGCGTCTATGCTCCGATCATCATTGTGAGCAGCCATCGTCCTAGTTCCCTAATCGATGCTCTAATACCAATTGGTGTGGTACCTACACAGGGAGAGAACAAATTCTGTATAGATGTCAAAATATCCAAATTCTGTATCAATATTCCTAGTACAGCTATATATACCGACTCATATAGCCTATTTTATCTTAAGGACAGAACAAATCTATAAATTCTATATAAGAAAAATACTTCCAACTATAAATGGAAACGTAATTACAGAAAAATAAAGGTAAAATGGTCTGTACACTTGCGTAAGCTAAGATGTTCTACATCAATTTCTTAGGCTTGCATCCAATTATAATTGGTCATTTGATGACATTCTCTACATTTACATCAAATGAATCATTGTTTCTAAATGATTTTAATTTGAAAAAAAAAAGGTAAGGCCATTTAATTTTCATCAGGTTTCATGGTTGTGTAATATTAATCCCGAACACCTCTGTTGGCTTTATCAATAATGCATAAATGGTTATCATCAAGGGGCTAATCGACCATCGCTTTGTTTGAGCAAAAGCAAAGCTTGATAGATTGATAATATCTCCTTGAAGAACTATAGACTGGGTATTATCCTATTCTTTCTTTGTTGCCTTGCGAAGAAAATACGCTATGCAGATTTAGTCGCGAGTCAAGCAACACTATTGTTTGTTACTGTTTGAATGAGGTTTCACTTATTTCCCAACAGTATAGAATATGTCATCGAGAATGTTAACATAAAAATATATCCTTACAAATCAATTACTTCTCCCTGAAGGTATCATAGATATATTAGCTTGCAGCTTATGAATCTCATGGAAGAATGCCAGAGGCTATGATCTTATTCGCTTGGTGGCTTCATTTGGTTTTCTAAGCAAATACTCAAAATAGTAGTTCTATGATGAGAAAAGTATCAGAATGGTGCCCTCTCCACAGGGCCATTTTAGTCCCAGAGCTTATAAAAATATCAATTTAGTCTTCAAAATCTTTTAATATGGGTAAAAATAGGTTTTTCTGCCTTCATTAAAAGTGCTTGGGGAATAAATTGGCACTTTTATAAACTCAAAAACTAAAATGACCCCATGTAATATTCAAGGGACTATTTTGATACTTTATTCGTTCTATAATAAAGGAAAATACTTTTTCTATGGCAGAATTTGCAGTTCTTCCCTCTTTTTTCTCTTTTTTTTCTGAATTGTTAGTCATAGTTTTATTCTAGTCGTCAGTGGCATTTACCAAATGCTTTAATTATCTGTGCAGAGATTAGAGACAAAGACCTCAAGGCGTAAATCCATTGCCTGCATCTGTGCATCTCTGGTGTTAATAAATCTTTCAGTTGGTACATTCAATGGAGTTGCGTCAGACCTGATTGATGGTTCATTGAAAGAAAAACCTGTTTGTCGAAATTGTGGGGGCACAGGTGCTATAATATGTAAGGATATTTTTTTCCTTTCCCTTTTGTTTTGTTTGTTTTATTTATATATCTAGCCTTTCAGATTTGCTTAAATTAAAATATTAAATAATGTTCGGTGACAACTTATAACTATCATTTGAATTAGGGCTGTCAAAAAAGCTCGTTGTTTGCGAACAGCTCGTGTTTGGCTTGTTAAGTAGCTCATGTTCGGCTCGTTCGTTAAGTAAACGAGTCGAACACGAACAAATTTTTAAAGCTCGAATTATAAACGAGCCGAACATGAATAACTCCTTGTTCGCTCGTGTTCGGCTCGTTTTAACTCGAAATAAAAAAATTATATAACTATTTATATAACAATATATTACATATATTTATGTCTAAGTTTAAATTATAACACCTCATGCGGCAATGTGGTTAGTACATTCTTTTGTATATATTTGATCCAGTTTCGAATCCCACACTTTACATCTATTTTTCTCAATTTAAGTTTAACAAACAAATTTCGAGCCGAACACGAACACAAATATTTTAATCGAGCCGAACACAAACACACTGTTCACGAGCCGATTTCGAACAGGAGTCGATTTCGAACACAAGCTATTTTGAACGAGCCGAACTCGAACCCAGCTTGAGCTAGCTCAAGCTCGGCTCGTTTACAGCCCTAAAATTTGAATTTTGCATGTCAGAATCACTGTTGGCATTAGATTTCAATGGAAATACTATGTTTTATTTTCTATAAAATCTTTAATTATTGGATTACTCTTTCAAATGAATTAAGTATTGAAGAAAATGACATGAACATGATTTGAGAACAATTTTCGAGGTCGAACATAAAATAAACATTGCAAAGTGTGGAAGAAATTTCTTTATATCCAGCCAGTAAGTTCATGCTGCTACCTTTCTCTGTTACAGAGCCTCTTCTTTGTTTTGGAAGATTTCCATACATGCCACTCAATACCAATGTATTTAAATATCTAACAGCTAAAATTCAATTTTAACACACTTGACACTTGCCTGTTTCACTTTTTAAAAGTTAAAATGGTGGTATTTTTGATGTGATATGAAAGATTTGTGTGAATATAAAAATGTAAATTTCAGGTCTTAAAGATGTGAATACATGGCAATTGGGTGGTATGTCCCCTCTAAGGATTGTAGACACCCTTTCAAGCTGCATCAGCATTGTATAAATATCATTTAATGATCCTTAGGTCTGTATTAGACAATATAGGTTTGTTCGAGATTAATTTATCTTTTTGTTTTTTTATTTGTTTTTAAAAACACATTTGTTTATTATACTTTCCACGTTATTCTTTTTTTTATTTTTGAGAACAAATTAACTTTTTTTAAATACTAAAAATAACTTTTAGATGTTTTTAATATTTTAAAAAAAAATTATTACCACCAAACATATTTTAGTTTAAATCGAAATATAGACAAAACAAATTGAAATAAGAATGAAAAATAAAAAATAAAATTGATCCCAAATGAGACTTAAGATAATAATATTTTGGGGCATTTACATGCATACCGCGCAATTCTTATGTATTTACATATCTGATACTTAAACATTCATACTTAAATGCATACCTCTCAAATCTTATAAATTACATTAAAACTATCATAATCACTACCCTTTTAAAAGTGATATATCTTTTCATGCATAGGTTTTTGTGGATTTTTGGGAGGAAAAGCTCTCTCGTTTTCATTAAGCAAATAACAAATTTATATACACTTCTTAGACTAATCATCATACAATTGGAGGGAAAACCAACCATTATGATACAAATGAAAGAAATAAAAACATAATAATGGATAATCAAGCTAGAATAATTTCTCTCTCTCAAATATAATGGCGGAGCAACCGTTCCCTAAACTGGATATGCATATCATAAATCGCAAACTTGCTGCTTAGATCACTGAAGTAGTGCTGAGAAAAAGCCTTGGTAAAAATGTCAACAATCTGATATTGAGTTGGGATATAGCTTAGCTGAACAACTCCTCCATTGACCTTCTCAGAGATGAAGTATTTTGTCAATCTCTATATGTTTGGTTCGATCATGATGTACCAGATTCTTTGATATACAAATGTCAACAATCTGATATTGAGTTGGGATATAGCTTAGCTGAACAACTCCTCCATTCACCTTCTCAGAGATGAAGTATTTTGTCAATCTCTATATGTTTGGTTCGATCATGGTGTACCAGATTCTTTGATATACTGATGGTTGATTGACCATTATAGAAGAAACTTGATGGTTCTCTTCTGCTCAACAATGTTTTTGTAAAGAACAGAGACTTGGCTAGCACCTTCATGTTTGTGTTTCATAGATATATAGTTGGGCCCAATATTTGAAGAGAGTGTTGAAGTATTGAGTAACATTCAACTCTTCTACCTCATGTATTGTAATCTAGTTTCAATGTCAAATAATTCATAGGTGTTGTCAACAATTGCATATGCTTCTTTAGTAACATCCCAAAATTTTTATGTTGTTTTGCATGAGAGGAAGTTTCCACAAATTTCTGTGGTCATGAAGTTGACAAGCTATGACATGACAATGTGATCTTCATATTTACTATGTCTGCTGTTTTAAATCAATGATTTCTGGTGCATGATTTTCTTTGGTAAGATATAATCTTTTCTTTTACCACAGATATACATAAACACATATTGAGATATTTGTAGGAAATTTTGTATGTAGTTTGTGATTGGTGATGTAAAAATGGACTCCAGATGTTACAAAGCCAAAATCATAAGTTCGGGTTCAAATCTAACTTTTGAAGATGAAGCAATTTTCATCTCGTATTTGGTCATCATCAGGGGAGAAACCGTCTGTCATCAACATGAGATTGTCACTAGAAAAAAACGTTGTTGGTCACCAACACAAAATTTCCACTAGAGGAATATTATTTATGTCGACACTGAATATCCACCGGAAACTGTCTGTCTTCGATATAGAATTTCTGCCACAGGATCACGACACTAGCAAATCATGGATTTTCTCCATGTTCGAACTGATTAGGAAAACAACAATTTTTATCCCCGTTAGATTGGAAAGCAACTGCATAGCGGATTCAAGCTGTGCTGAAGAAGTGCATGCGATTGCGACTGGGAAGCAGAGGGAGGAGGTGTCTGTGATTGCAAAGCCCCCTCGATTAATTTGCACTGGATAGAAAAATTGTCACACGAGGGTTGGATTTGCAGTAGAAAGAGAAAGTCCCACGACTGCCACTAATTTCCGCTAGACTATAGAGAGAAAGTGGCACGGAGGGGAGAAAAATAAATCTACGGTTGTGATATCCGTGATTTGCACGAGAGAGAGAGAGAGAGAGAGGATCTGTAGCTGAGGTTTCTGTGTTTTGCACCAGGGAGAGAGTCACAGATCTGATCCGCTTGTTGGGTGGCAACTGCTGTCCGGATGATTTCCAGGCAGATCTGCCTGGAGGGAACTGTCGCTGTTACCTAGATAAGGCCACCCCTGCTGCCCGGGAGAGTCTAAACGAAGAACAAAGGAGTTTCCGGTTTCTCGACAACTGTTGAAGAAGCTCAAGCGGCTGAAATAACAGCTGGGGATTATTTTCTTGCTCTGATATCATGTACATTTAGAGGAATAATTTTTCATTTTATTAAGCAAATAACAAATATATATACACAACTAAGACTAACCTCATCATAAAATTGGATGGAAAATCAAATCTTATGTTAAAAAGGGAAGAAATAAAAATACAATAATGTATAATTAAGGGAGAACAATTTCTCCCCCTCAAATATAATAGCGGACCAACGGTTATCTAAACAGGATATGCATATCAACAATTTATATCACCAACATGTTATTAATGTAAATATCAAACTTTGAGTGTTAGATATGTACATACATAAGAATTTTGTGTTATGTATGTAAATTTCCTAAATTTTTTTACTAGATGAAGTTCTGCACTTTGCATATTTGTAATCTGACATAAATTCAAATTTTTTATTGAAGGGTAGATTTTTAACATTTTATCTGATGATCTGATCACATAAGTTTACTTGTGTGAAATTAGGTGACATGTGTGGGGGCACTGGAAAATGGAAAGCTCTCAACAGAAAACGAGCAAAAGATGTATATGAATTCACTGAGTGTCCTAACTGCTATGGTACGCCTTCAATATTATTACATGAAAAAGTTTCAAAATGCTTCCTAGTCCTAGAGTTTATGAAAGTGTCAATTTAGTCCCCATGTTCTTTTAAAGGGATAAAATGTTTCTCCTTTTTGATGTTTTTATAAACTCCAAAACTAGAATGATATCACGCAAAAAATTAGGCCACAAGGACTGCAGTTTACCGTGTAGGCTAAGCTTTTCTTTTCTTTATTATGATTTATGAATTAGATGCATGGGTTATTTTCTTAAAGCTGCTTTAGAAACGTTTCTTTAGTTTCATTTTTCTCCGTAGTTTCAATTTGGGAATGTGATTGTAGTTGCTCAATTTATTCCCTATTTCCATAAACTTTTGACCATGCCAGTAAACATTATCAAGAGATAATCACCTCTTCGTGTAGCTCAGTTCACAATGAATAGGGATCATTGTATGACCGGAAGCCCCTGGGCTAGATTCGAGATGTGAACATAGCTAGCTTGCAGAGCCACCGAGACGGATCAATCATATTAATCTGACCAGGGAGCTTGATAGAACAATATGCCCAAAATGGTCAGCTTCCAATACTTGTCCACGATAGCTCGGCTAAACCCTCGTAGGAGACCAACCAAGTCAAGCTTACAAGCCGATTCAGTAACAAAGCCCCTCGAAGCTATTGGAAGGACCTCTCAAACTTGCATTAGGGCTGAAAAGGCCAACATGAGCGTTGTCGCGAGTGAAAACGCCAAAAGAGTAGTATTGAATTCTTTCATGATGTAGGGTTTCGTAGAATTTGCGAATTCATTACAATTTATGAGAGATCTTGTGAGATGAGTGGACAATGTGGAAAGGGGTTGAGTTCCAACTTGAATGTGTTATTCCTAATGCCCTCTTTCTTCGTACCCTTGTAGGGCCACCAAAAGAAAAAGAAATAAAGAAATACTATATTATAGACCGTATTGTACAAAATCTATTTGAGATTTATTGTTGAAAAGATATCTTCACGGGTATCAGGCGACTCATAAATTGGCATAGATAGTGATGAGTGAAAGTCCTTTTTTTTTGTCATTTTGGCAACTTTGAATGATCGGTAAATGAACTCGATGGTAAATCTTGGCAAATGCAGTCGAGCTCATCAAAAAAGCTTGATGTATACATGCGATCTCGGTGGAGGTGCTTGATGACTACAAGAGAGCTTGGCAGAGGAGCTCGATAAGTACAAACAAGCTTGACGGAGGAGCTCGCGAGGTTCTCTTGAGAAGTAATCCTTGTAGCTATCACTTCAATGGACGTGGTTGACAAATACATTCTATCAACTATAGGATCTAGGTGTATGATAATATTTACATTTCAAAAAAGGCATGATTTAATAGCCTAGAAGGCCCATTCACATGTCGGCTTTCTTGGTAGCTTAGGAAAAACCACTTTAAGATGTACATTTAGTTCTTCAATTCTTTGAGGCTTTCGGCAAGATAGTAGGAGAAGAATGAGAAAATGAAGAGAGATTTGTCATTTCTATGCTTTTGTTGGATGAACTTTGAGATCATAGCAAGCGCTCTGTGTGGTCGGAGATCGAAATAGAGACTGAATTATATTTAACCAAATTATTATTTTGCACCATCACAAATTTGTTGGCTACACCTTTATGGAGTAGTCGCAAGGGCCTACTGTCTAGCTTAAAATTTCCTTCATCTAGTGGCACTTTGGCTACACCTACAGGGAGCAGTCGCAAGGACCTTTGTGTAGACGTGAATTGACTCTTACCTTGGGACCATTTCTTTTTTGGATGGTGAAAGCAGCTTATTTCATTGTTACTACCCATATAAGGTGTGGGCGGATCTCTCCTTGACAAGTTGCCTCCGACGAGGACATATGCTATTGGATGAGAATGAATATGAAAATACGACTAGACGTTTTATTCTCTAATGAGATGAGGAAGTGCAATGTAAGGGGAGATAGTACAAGACTTCCGTGTTATGGAAGTTGTGGTGGCTTTAACTACCCCTTTGTCAGAGGATAACTATCATGTCGTCTTTAGATGAGATCTACATAGGCATTATTGATGTCTGTTGATACTCTGTTAATGTCGTTATATAAAAGGAAAATTAAGGGAGGTCACTAGGTTGTGCATTTTTTTGGTTAAAATCGAAAAATTGATTGAACCGATCAAATTTGGTTGCTTCAATTTAGTTTCAACAATGAAGTTCAGTTTTTTGTTTTCAAACTTAAATATTCGATTTTCGTTTTTCAATTTGATTTAAATTTTCATTTAATTTAACAAATCGAAAAATCAAAGTTTTATTCAATTTTTTTATTATATTTTAATTTCATGTCGAATAAGCTAACAAAATCAATTTTTTTATTTTATGTAATATTTGGTTGAAATAAATAGAGTATCCATAAAATTAAATTAATATTATCGAGCTCCCATCAACATTTGTCGGAGGCGAGTCATCGCCTAGGATTGTCAGGACTGGGTTAGTTACATCAAGAGACGACATAAAGAAGAGAGGACCCTGAAAAATTCTAACATGATCGAGGTTCTTCATATAATGGAGTCGATCCTACTCAGACGATGTAAGTGACATGACACTCTCACTCAGTGGCGGTAGAACACCAACAGTTTTTTGTGCCTAGGAGCAGCGGTGACTTCTTGTGTGGCCCCTTCGATCGGTATGCCTTGTATCACAGTAGAAGGTTAAGCTGATGGATCAATTGTTCGATTGATCGTCTGAACGTTCCTCCACTGAGAGTTTGGAACAAATCAGTTGACCTTACCCGAACAACCAATGTGATGGTTTTCTTCTTCTTTTGGACTTCCGAGCGGTACTGCTCCTTTGTTCTCCCAAAGGCAACACAAAACAGTTCTTTGTTGGAGATTTCACCTTGGGGATTCAACAAGTTCACCATTTTAATGTTCGGAAGTTGGTCGATTCAAACAAGAAGGGATGCAGAGCAAATATGGAATGTGGTGATTCCCGTCATGTTTATTTATAAGGATCAAAGGAGCAAAAAATAAGGGTACTCAATTATTGAATCATTGATTAATAAGAAACACGACATACTTTTTGCATTAATTTTTTTTATTTTTTATCGCAATGTCGCTTTCAAGAAGAGAATAAAAAAACAAAAATATTTACATCGAAAATATGTCAGCGTTGATTATGAGGAGAACTAACGGTTCAAAGGAGAAGAGTATGACTAGGGAGGGCTCACTGATAGAAGAACGTGAAACCTTATTTGACCAAATGCAGTCGTCTGAGCCAAAGCTAGCAGTGCCAAAACCTGTCGAGCCACGATGAGGAAAAAAAGACCACCAAATGTTTTGATTTTGAATTGTTGATTCAGAATGAGATAAAGAGACATCTGAGCCAACCATCACGAAAATGCCAACCCGAAGGAAGACCCAATCCCTCATCATCTCTAATCATATAGGTGACGTCCAAAAGTCTTATTGTCTATTATTAAGGGTCGACAGCTAGACTAAATCAGTCTCCAAGCAATGCCGACCAAGTCGAACCGACCGAATTGATCCCTTCGACTTGAAGCTATCGAGCCAGAGAACAGCTGATCAATAGACTCATATATGTAAAGTACCAATAGTATTTTGTGCAACCTTCTTTAAAGTAGGAGCAGAAATGTAACAACATCATGTAGTACCCTCCTTTATAGATAAGGAGATACTTTTATGAGTAAACACGCACAAATTATTGTTCATTATTATTCACTCATCTCTCTCTCTCGACCCTTCTTATGCTCTATTCTATGTGTGTGATTCACAGATAGATCATGATTCAACAGCCATACACATTACAAAGTATATAATGCTATTAAGGTTTTGTCTGGGATAATTGTTGATATTTGTGAAATTAATTATGATATTGTTGTGATAAAGTTGGAGTTTTAAAATTTTATTATTGGTATTGTATTTTTTTTTTTTTTGGAAGAATCAAATAACAGTTTTCTCACTACAACTCATTCCTTGAGGCTTTAAAAAACTTCTCTGTTTTGTTATGAAAATTTCAAAAAAAACAACAATAAACTTGTAGCCAAAGTAAGCATCCCCGCTCGTCTATGATGTATAAATCTATGAAAAATTTTCGCAGCAATAATCTTAGGTCTTGTTTGGGATAACCTT
>NEWO01000024.1:1373049-1393224 GCA_003013225.1 Phalaenopsis aphrodite | reverse complement strand
GAAGAATAAGTTTAAGCAGAATAACGCAATGTTAATCATCTCGAGTTCATATATATTTTTTTATTTATTTTGTGAGCAGTGTGATTTAAATTTTAATTAATGAGCTATATATTGCAGTGATTTTAAAATATATATATAAGTATTTAGCACATGAAGTAAATGAACAAAATATCATTTATTAAAGTACATATTTATTGGAGGGTCGAGAGAGGGAGAGGGAGAGGGACAAGGGGTGTAAACGAGCCGAACACGAGCGAGCCCAGGCTCAGCTCGTGTTCGGCTTGTTTATATTTGGAGCTCAAAAAGTGTGTTCGTGTTCGGCTTGTTTGTTTAGCGAGGCGAACACAAGCCGTTCACGAACAAAGAGTCGTTTTAATAACTCTAATCACTTAGTCATGAGATGTTAAGGATTGGGGCAAGATTTAAAACATCATGTGAATTTAATTTAATAATTTTTATTTTATTTTCTTCATTAATACTTTTAATTGATTATAAATCTTTGTAGCTTTTTAGTCAATTATTTTTTTTTAAATACTACTCATCAATCAGTTAGTAGTATTTTGAGCCGAACACGAACGAACAAATATTTGTTCTTGTTGTTTGCGAGCCGAACACGAGCTTCTTAACGAGTCGAACAAGAGTTGTTTGCGAACAACGAGCCGTTTTGACAGCCCTAAGAGGGAGAGAGGGATGGAGGTGTAAGATTCAAAATAAAGTGGGCACACTGAATATATACATTTTTAATATTTATAATATAATTTTATTTATTTTTGAAAATAACATGTTTTTTATTTTTTTTATTTTTAAAAATAAAGCAATTTTTACAAATAATTATTGATATAAAACATATTTTAATTCAAAATAAAATATAAAAAAATTAAATACAAAATAAAATGTAAAAAAATAAAAGTGATTTGGGTTCATTTTTGTTTTTTTATATTTTTTTTTATATTTTAATTCGAAGGAAAACATATTTGGTTATGATATAGTTATTTTTAAAAATACTTATAAAATATTTTAAGTATTTTTAAAATATGCTAAGTTCTTTATAGAAAGTAATAAAATATGTAAAAATTACATTAAATAAATGTAATTTTAAAGTTAAAAGTAAATAAATAAATAAATAACTTGATTCCAAAAAAATCTCAAGTATTTTATAACCAGTTATCGGGTTAATCATCAATGTTGGAGAGCTATTGTTGAAAGTAATAATTTTATAATATGAATTCATTGATGAGTTGAGCATCTTGATTAGAGTCTAAAAAATAAGGGTGTGTTTGGGAGAGCTTATTCATAGCGGCCACCAATTGTTTGGATAATGCGTTCTGGTACTGTATCGCTAAACTTCATTCCCATTTTTGTATTAAACGCGGATCGCGAGTAGGACCCCGTGATCCGCATTTAGTTGGAGCGAAATACATATTTAGCCCGCTCACTTGCTTCCTTCTCGCGCATGATCGAGATGTATCGCTCGCCTGCCCTCTCCCGATCAAAGCTCGGCTCGCTTCTCCTCTCTATGAAGATCGCTGGACTCGTTCCTGCCGCACTGAATCCTCATTCGCCTGCTTCCTTCTCGCACAAGATTGAGTCCTCACTCGCCTGCCATCGCTCAGCTGCCTCCCTCTCCCGATCGAAGCTCAGCTCGCCTCTCCTGTCTACAACGATCGCTCGACACCTTCCTGCCGCACTGAAGCCCCGCTCGTCTCCTCTCCTCTCTGCGCCGAACAACGCTCGGCCTCGCCTCTCTCGCACGACCTGCTCCCTCACTCGACAAAAACCTGTTCGTCTCGCCACCTTCCTCACGTCTCACCAGAGCATTCCTCCTAAAGGTATATTTTTTTTTTAAAAGCAAATTTGATGGATGTCTTTCTCAGCCACGATTCCTCACTGATAATTGAGTATTTACATATATTTTTATTTCATGAAGGATGTTAGGGGCAGAATGGTCATTTATTCATAATTATGTATTTTTGAAACATACAAACCAAACAGTCAGACAGCTTATCCTAATCAGTTATTTATCAACAGCGTATCAAGATAAATAACTTATCTAAATAAGTTGGATAAGCTGTAGTTGCCCTAAACAAGACCCTAAATTAGCAGAACATTCAAAATTATAATTATATAGTTTTCAAAATATTTGAGGGACCAAAATGATATGTGAATTATGCATGTTTATAATTGAAACATTCATATTAATGAGAAATATTTAATTGGCTTAAGATTAGTATGCATAAGATATTTAAATATTTAAAATAGATTAATTCATCTAGAACTGATCGAAAAATTAAATGGGATGGTCACTTTTGTTTTTTTAATATCTTCGTTTATGTTTTTATTTTAAGAGTATATTTGTTTTAGTGTATTTTTTTTAAGTTACTGTTTTTATTTTTTTAGAACTATTTAATTTATTTTTAAAAACAGTCAAAGTATCTTAAATTTATTTTGAGAATTTTAAAAAATAACTAATTATGTTATAACATATTAAACATATTTTATTTAATAATAAAATATAAACAAAATAAAACAAAAATTAAAAGTGTTTCCAAATGATTCTTTAATGTTTGATTTTGCTTAATTTCTTTGGTGGGATCTATGCCATCTACTCTTTTCATTTCATACGTTGAGGGGAGTTGTTATGACTAATTTGTTTGGGCACAATTTTGTCGAATAACAAGAGACTTCTACGATGAATTGAGGGACGAAGGGCCCGTTTGGGACAACTTAAAACTGCGGACGGTGTTTTCAAAACGCCGCCCTAGTGTTTGAATTGCACGTTTCATGTGTGTATCTAAAAACTACATTTTAATTTTGTGAAGCACGCGGCCCGTGGGATGACCCCCACGGGCCGCGTTTTCGATCGCTTATTTCCTTAGGTACCCTTCTCCCTCGCTCGCAAGAGACAACTGCCATCCTCTGCATCGCTCAAGTCCCGTGATCACATCATCCCTTCCTCGCCGCTGTATCACGACCTGACGCTTCTTCCTTCGCTCCCCTCTTCTTTTCTCCGTCGGCCTGATAGTTGATGCCTCCTAGCACTTCCTTTGCATCAATCTATGCACCCCCAATGGCCAATCTCGCTAGTATCTCCACGATCACCTCCGTCGGAATCATTCCTCTTCTCTCATCTCCCTACACCACTGGAGATCAACTGCAGAAGCATCGTTCGAGGACGAGCTGCCGGCCGCCTCTATGTTCATGTTAGGCGTTAGCTGCTGAAGAAATATTTGATTTCTTCCTCACTAGAAGTTTTCTTTCCTTCTCACCTACAAACTCATTGTCGCTGTTCTTTACCCACAACTTTTCTTTTCATAGCTGTGAACGTAATGAGAAAGGCTTTGAAAGATAAAAGGGTAAGATTGCTTGAATTGATCTTCTATATATTTGTTTTCTTTCATCTCTGTTTGACTTCTTATGGGTTTTATCTTCACCTTCCTGAGTTTGTATGTACCGTGTTTTGGTTTTAGGATATCTACTACCGGAAGGCAAAGGAGGAGGTTTGGGGAGTGCGCAGTGCATTCAAGCTCCTTCATATTGATAATGAGTTCAATATCTTTGAAGGTTATTGTTTTTATCAAGTTTAATGTTAGTTTTAGATAAGTATTTTAATGTATGTAAAGTTTGCTTGATGCTGGTGACAACTTGTGATCCAATGACTGATGACAACGCTTGTTCAGGACAAATTTGTTTTGGTTTTCATGTTTTTTTTATGCTACATGAATCTGTGCTATGTGAAATGAAAAAGTTCACTTATAGCTGGTTTGAGTCTAGAATAAATGAGAATATTGAGTTAAAATTGTCACAAAGTTTGAAATGACAGTGCCAGAAAGTATTGTATTATAGAAACAATTGGATATTAAATATAAAATAGAATGAGTAGAATTAAGTGATTTGGACATTTAAAAAGGCTAGAACAAACAAAAATGATGGATAGCTTCAAAATGATGGATGTATGATATAAGCATGAAAAAATGAGAAAGAAAATTGATAGTCCAATGCTAGCATAGCTTGAAAATAAACAAGTATCATGTTGATATCATGTTGATTTTTGTCGTCGGACAGTTGAATTAGGGATGGTAGGCTTGATTTCAACAAATTTGTCTTAGATTGTAAATTTGCTCGGCAGTGGCTTATGGATTGTAAACTTGCTTGGTTTGGCTTGATTTCAACAAAGTTTTGATTACTATACGAGTATGTTGTCCTTGTTGGCCTTTCAATTCAAATTAATAGTTCCTAACCTTTGCGTGCTATCTGATCTGTTGTTTAAGCACCCATTGTATACTTACTGTAAATGGATTGGGTGGCATTACATATTCAAGCTTTGATACAAATGTCTTTCCTGTGTCTCTTCGATGGGTGTTTTGCTTCGTTCAATGTGTAAGCATGAGAAAAAATTAATTTGAAGTGATCGAAAATATTTTAGTGATATAAATGTAACTAAACTCTTTTGTATTTCATGTATTAACATTTGAACTTTACAAACTTGTCACATTCCATATAAATTAATGTTATGTTGGAATTTTTGGGTGGTTAGTATGTGTCGAATGACTCTGAAGAAGGTTAATTGGTTCTAAAATATCTAACATGTATACATTGTCGTTTTGTTGAGAAAAGCACAACTTCTGCGTGACAGATTGTTTATTTCACTAAGAAAATCTGTAAATCAACTGTTTATAAAACGCACAAACCAAACAGCTAAACAACTTATAAAAAACAGGGGCAAAATGATCATTTATCCAGAATCAGCTGTTTTTCAAACACACAAACCAAACAACCATCCGACTTATTTGGATCAGCTGCTCATCGGCAGATTATCAGGATAAGCTGCTGCTGCCCCAAACAGGCCCAAAAAGTACTCGACAAGATAGATTATGGAAGACTTCTTTCATTTTTAGAAATAATTATTACAATTAAACATATCTTAAGTAAAAGCAATACATAAATAAAAATAAAATAAAAATGAAAAAAAAAGTTTAAAAAAATAATGACTTGGAATCGCTTTTGTTTTTTATGTTTAGTTATTTGCTTTTTTTTTTAAATTAAAAATAAAACATATTTGAGTTAGTTGATTGAAATATAATTATTTTTAAAAACATACAAAATAGCTTTAATTATTTTAACTGTTTTTTAAATCATGCTAATTTCTTATAGAAAAAAAAATTATGCAAAAAATATATTAAATAATTTTTTTAAAAAAAAGATTGATCCTAAATAAACTTCAAGTATTCCAACATTAAATGATGAGCTTCATTGAAGGTTCCATTCATGCATCTTTTGTGACATGCATAAATTTTAATTAAAATTTTTTTTTTTAAATTATTATTATATAGTGTCGAATAAGTGTTGGGACATATCCGACCGGTGCCACTAGGCTGTAAAAAATGCTCGTTGTTCGCGAATAGTTCGTGTTTGGTTCGTCAATGAGTTCTTGTTCGATTCGTTCGATAAGTAAACAAAACCAACGTGAACAAATTTTTTTTATTTCGGTTAGTTAAACGAACCAAACACGAATAGTGATGCGTTCGTTCGTGTTCGAATCATTGTTGTTCGAAATATAAAATAATTTAAAATAATTATATATTAAAAATTTATGATATTTTAAAAAAATAATATTTATAAATTATAATATATAATAAATTAATAATAATAATATATTAGTAAAACACTAATGTAGATATTATATATTTATATAATATAAGTTATATTATTAATATAATATATTATTTATATATATTAATATTAAGGATATCAAATTTGCTCATCGTTTGCGAACAACTCGTGTTCGATTTGTTCCTTGAGAAACAAACACGAACAGTGACTTCACAAATAACTTAAAACACGAACTTATTTCAAACAAATAAAATTTCAAACGAATCGAATATGAATATAAGCTCTGTTCGTTTGTGTTCGTGTTCGGTTCATTTACAACCCTAAGTGTCACTGTTCAATAAATGTCCCACAAAGTACAAAATATTGTTGAAATGTATGCTTTAAATAGAGTAAGATCCAACTATATTGTTTAATGTGGTGTTTTAGATTGATTAATCGCAGACCAAATCCAACATCCCTCTCTGTATTTATGGACCGTCAGATTTTAAATCAAGGGCTAACATTTCACAATATTTCAGCCGTTGATGAATAATTAAATGGATGAGATTCATTAGGGCTTTCTCCGCGCGGCTATAAATACACCTTTGCAGTTCGTTTGTATTCGAGTACAAATCTTCTCTTACTTTCGCGGTTCTCGTTCCAGATCGTATCCCATTGGTCCCGTAAGCTTTTTTCCTCTCTGCTTTTACCTTTTGCAGTTTGTAGCCAGCAGATTCTAACCCTATATCTAAGCTCGTAATTGGTTTTCGGCCGGCATCTTTTTCTAATCCTAACTGTTTTCGATCTCTGATTATTTTGGGTTCTTTCTCTATGATATTTAAATTTGATTATGCGAACTTATGGCTTTGGATGAAAACAATGGCGCTGAGATTTGCCTCACTTGTTTAGATTTAATTTTTTCCTTAATTTCCAGTTTGTTTGATCTGTGAATATGACGTGTTTTTAATTTATTTTGCTTCTTCGATTGAAATCGATGTGTAGAGATTTACATCACTTTTCTGTTATTTACTTGCTTACATTCTGCTATCATTTTAGATCATACATTTGCTATTTTGACTTGTTTATGGATCATATATATTTTTATTCAAAATCAGTAAACATAATTTAATAGCATTTAATGTGCTCATATGGATTTGTTGCGTTCTATAGTGTCAGATCCTAAACCTTCAGTAGCTACTGTGAGCAACAACAAAATCTTTCTGAATTGTTTTTGGACAGAGTGGTGCTTGAGAACTGTATCTAAGATGTTCTTCCTTGTGTTTATCGGTCACGCTTTCTTTTTAAATACATATTTACGCTTGGCAAAGTACGACTTCTTGTTTTTTTCAGTGTGATTTATTTATATTTTTTTATGACGAAGTGAATCCTGAAAAGCTGTGATGATTATAAAAAGATACCATCAAACTCTGAAGAGAGTTTTGAAAAGAATCTATGTTGAGATAATCCAACCATTCTCTGAGCTTTTATTTTAACTATTATTATTTTTATTTCAGCTATTAAGTTGTTTTAATTGAAACATGCTTCATGAATCATACTTGATTATGAAAATGAAGGCAATAAATTAGAGTCTCTGATGCGTTTTTTATCAATAACGTCATCAGCGCTGTACGTTGCCGAGAAGAAAAGCGGGTGAGATTCTGGCAGATGCTTTTTATTTATATGGGGTTTCTGCATTCTGATCCCGAACATTTAGTTTTCATTTTTTATTTTATCCCTTTGGCTTCACTTTTATTTTTATTTTATTTTCTTCAAAATTTTTTTTGCTTGGTATAATTTTTATATATTTTCATATATTTTCATTTGGCCAAATTATAGGATGGAGCACCTCTTATCAATTCTTTTTTGGGGGAAAAAGCACTAAACAAATTAGGCGAATGGGCACAAACTCCACTATTGGGGGCTAACGCCTCTCCGTAGCATTTTTATTAAAATATCATTAAAATTAAATTATTAATATATATGATACCATTCTAATTAATTGAAATATGTGTATATTATATATTATTATAAATAAGTTATAATTTTACATTATATTAATTAACATCTAAATAATAAATAAATTTACATTAAGAAAGTAGATTAACTAACAATAAGGGCCTGTTTAGGGCAGCTTATAAGTCCGGGCATCAATATTGAAATGCTGATGTACTGTTTGGTTCATGCATTTTGTCAAATTATTCAAAATCGTGCTTGAGTTTTTAAACTAAACACATGCAGTGGGCCAAATGCCGCGGCTCACGTGCAGGTCGCTCTTCAGGATAAGCAGTTTATCATAAAATACACAAGCTGCCCCAAACACACCCTAAATCAAAGGCCAAATTATAGGAAGGAACCTCTATAGTATTTTATTTTGTGGTAGGAAAAAATATGGTAAAGAGCACAAATGGCCCCAAAGGATTATTTCAATTTTTTTCTTTTCCTAAAAGCCTTAAATATTTAGTGGTATGTTTGGATGGAGGATGAGTTTAACATTAGATGGATTTATTAAATCACAATAAATCCGAATTTAACATAAATCAAAGGGAAAATTCGGACCTTTAAATTCAAAATTTCATAAATTCATGGAACTTATGCATTTTTATGTGTGGCTAGATTCAATAAATCAAGTTGATAAGTCCTATTATTATGGGGCTACGAAACATCCCCTTACATAAGAAACTGCCTCCATTACCTCAATGGCTTGCGTGGAAGTTGTTTCCTTTTCACAAAAAAATGCTTTCGGTGGAGGAATTTTTCTCTCCTCCTTCACCATATAAAACCTACATCTCTATATTGTGTTTCCCACCCTTAATTCTCTCAACCAAGTCTCCCTTCTTTTCTCCTTTCCCCCCTCCTCTTTTCTCTCATATCTATTGAGCAAATCTCTCATCTTTTCTCCTCTTTTATATTAGAAAAAAATTTTATGAATGAAATTGAGATTAATTAAAAAAATTTTATGAGAATAATGAGGGAGAAGGGAGGCTTAAGACTAGAAGGAAGGGTAGAAGACATGCTTGGAGAAATGAGGGAGTGTGGGAAATATAGGAGGGAGATGAGGTTTTTATAATGTGGAGAAGTGGAGGAAAATGTATTCAATAAAGTTGTTTTTGTTAGAGAAATGAGGGATTGTGGGAATATAAGTGGGAGATGGGGATTTTATAATGTATAGAGGAGGAAAGTGTATTTACTAATGGTGTTTTTCATCAATAAAATGAAATCTCTAACAACCACTCAAGCCTTTGATGTAATGGGACACATGAAACACCTCCAACATAAGCTTTTAATGGAGAAAGTCGAGAAAGGGAAAAAATTAAAATAAAAGCCAAAAAGGGGAAAAATGAAATAATACAGGTGCTCCTTTTTTATAATTTCCCCTTTTAATTTGGGAGGTTTACATATGTACCACTTAACTTTTTTGTATTTATTGAACTCATTTTTGGTGAGGTTTGTTTCCCTCTACAGAGCCAAAGATCTAGTCATTGAACTTACCCATCGACTTTCTTAGAGGACTAGTATTGAGTCAAGCATCACTTATAAATTCTAACAATTTCCTAACTCCTCATAGTTTCATGTGCATGGTTTTGAATTTTTAACTTTTTATTGAGTTGATTGAGACCAACACATTAAAACTCAAGATGAGTTTCTATAGAGATTAGAGAAGCCTTAAGATCTTTTAGACTTAGGAATTTAAATTTTTGAAACATTACAATTTATATCACTTATTCACACTTAAATATACTTAACTATTAAATAAAAATTAAAACAAATTTTTGAAAAAAATCAATCACAAATTAAATTTAAAAATACAAATTCGATTCATTTTGATCATTCATTTGAGACCCATTGACATGTGTTGAGAGGCGTGTTGTCGGTATTATTTTATTAGGCTTCGGTTCTTGCTTAGGCGAAGATCAATCGGTATTTTGCTTGTCGGGCTTTTCCGTTCTAACCAAATGATCTCATTAGCTGGATCACACGCAAATTAGACTTCAATTAATCTGATTGTCTATGAATTTGTTCTAATGACTTTCGATGATAAAATAGACAACACAAACATGTTCATAACGTCTATTTTATTTAGGGAAGATGCTCATATTGATATTGTTTTGAGCGAGAGCAATTACACACAAATTGATGCATTTAAATGAAATAATAATAAATAATTAATTAATTAAAATAAATAAAATAAAAAATTTCCTATGAAAAATCTCACAATAGTTCTCTCAAAACCCTCACGAGAATAGCCGTCTCTGCCCCCATTCGTAAGATCGGCCTGACGACTAAATCCCAAGTCTTTTCGTAGCTTCCTCCCGCCGGGGACGCCTCTCTCGCTTGCTAATCGCCCTCGTTAGCGCTCCCTTTTGCGCCCAACTTGAGGCCTTTGAGATCTCTTTCGCATGAGGAATGTAGGGCACACAACCCTTTTCTTCTTGGTTCAAGCTCCCCTAGACGTGCTTATTCATCGCTGGTGAGTACTTTTGTCGTCTCACATTTATTCTCGAAAGAAATAAAGAATGTGAAGTTGTTATTTTGCATAGATTTGATTTATAAAATATTTTTTTTCTTTTTCATTACTTACTATATCGCATGAAATCCAATTCTAAATATATTATAAAATGTAAAAATTTTAATTCACCGAAGTAAAGAAGTGTGAATTTGCTGAGGTTTACAAGCACAACAAATGTAGATTTTTTATGATTTGAAATTATATGCATGAATAAGGATGCATAGATGTAAACAAATGTGATTTTGTTGTGTTTTTTTTAAAATGGGCAATAAGTGTGATTGTCATAATTTCATGTATATGAAAGAAACTTGGACACATTTAAAATGTTTAGATGTGACATTTTATATTATTTTTTAAGATCAAACCTTTTATTTGTTTGTATGTTTCGTTGCGAGATACATCGCACGTAGACTAACACTGACAACCCGAAGCAAGCGATGATGATGTCCGCAACTAATGTGACGGTATAAACTCTAAAACTTTTGCGTTTTCTTTCATAGCTAGTCTTAAGATAGTTTAGGGTAGGCATGCTGAGTTTGGTCGCTTCCGCAGAGTGTGCTAACCAACATTAGTTTCCGCGACTACTTCATTGGATTGATTGTTAATTTCCTAGAGAAAGTCCTAAGTTAGGATTGCTGCGTGTGGCTATAAATCCTATGCAGAGTCGTTTCTTGTCTGTGAATCCTAGGCCTAAATCCCAGCAGGTAGCTAGTTTGGGATGTTTGAATTTCGTAAAAATGAGAAAAAATATGTAGTTAATTCACTTTACAAAATCAGGAGAGCTTATGTACTGAAAAAAACTTTAGAGTTAGTCTACTCCATAACATTGTAGAGAGTTTCCCTTCTGAAGATAAATGAAAATTCTTACATACATGGCAAAAGCAAGAGGCGGTTATGCCGCGAACTTAAGTGTTAAACCCTTGATGTCCTATGTGAAATGATTAGCATGAATATCGCTTATTATCAAACATGATCGTTTGTTTTGATTTGTTGCATGCACGTGCTTTGTAGGAAACATCTTGCACTTGCAAGTTATCTTGATATGTCGCTTCAGTCCGTTCGACATCATTTTTGCCTCTACCATGCAAGTAAGCAATCAAAAATTAATGCACATGCAAAACATACACCATGCAAGTGATCGGTTAACCGGGTCGGGCTGGTCAAACGAACTAAAGTAATCGATCGACTGCTTAGGGTGGTCGATCGAACCAAAAGTGATATGCCGCTCAAGCCAGAAGGACCAGTCGAGACAGAAACTTATGCCTACTGGGCCGGAGGGCTGATCAAGGTGAAAGTGACGACAACCAGGTTGGGACAGCCAATTGAAGCTAAAGTTATATAGATCTCTTCAAGGTTGTTGGTTGAGCCAAAAGTGATGTCGATCACGCCAATATATGAGTAATGCTGGTTGGGCCGGGTCGGTCTGTCAAGACAATATATAAATAAGACACATGCAACAATTCAAAGCAAATGATCATGATCAATAACAAGCTATACTCGTGCTAAAGATCTCCTCAGTAATGAGAAATCAACTAGCTACAAAGATTTTTCTATTTTACAATCTTTCTTGATTTTACAAAGTGAGCTAACTACAAAATTCTTTTTTTATGAAAATAAAAAATCTCTACTTTTTTAAGGCAGGTTGGAGAAAAACAAAGAAAGGGGATATCGAAATTCTAACTCATTAGGATTTAGGTCTAGGGTAAACGCTAGACTTTGCATAAGATTTCTCCACGTGCGAAAATCCTAACATAGAGCTCTGTAGGAAATCAATGATCAATCTAAGGGAGTGTGGTCATGCCGACTAATGCTGGCCAACACACACCAGCGTCGACGATCAGACCTTGCACGCGTACCCTAAAATAAGTCTGATTATGAAAGAAAACACGAGTTTTAAGTTTATACTATCATGATTGTTGCGGACGTTCTCGCTACTTGCTCCGAGTTGTTGATGTCCGGCCTACACACCGACGTTTCTCGCAACGAAACATGTACATGAGTGAGAGCTAAGAACTTGCTATAAAATACACGTAACATTTAAAGATTTTAAATGTGTACATATTTCTTTGATATGCATGAAATCATGACAAATAATATGTATTTGCATATGAAATACACATTACATGTTTTTTTATTCATATATAATTTCAAGATTAGTTGAATTGATCTTACACATTTGTTTTCAAGTCATAAAAGAACCGCTCTTGTTTACATTTATGCATCATTATTCATGCATATTAGTTAAAATAAAAAAAATGTTACACTTGTAATGCTTGTAAACTTCAGAAGCTACACACTTATTTACATATGTGAATCAAAATATCTAAATTTGTAATAGATTTAGGGCAGGATTTTGTCTGAACTTGATTTAAATGCTTTTTACACAGTAAATTTTAGAAGAGAAAAAAAAAGAAAGTCGTAGATTTTATTAATCAAATCTTTGCAAAATAATAAGTGAGTTGTTGATTTCATCCGACAACAAAGGTGATGGTTTGCCTGCTGCAGCGGGATCGTCAACGAGGCCGTATGGTTGGCGATGAAGAAGCGCGACAAGAGGAGCTCAGACCAAGAGGAAAATTGTGGCATGTCTTATGTTACTCGTGTGAGTGAAATCCCAAAGGCCGAAGCTTGGACGCAAAAGGTCGGTCGAGGCTGTTAGCTGGTGGGGGATGCATTGCCCACAGGAGAAAACTGTGAGAAGGCTTGAAATTGAGTCATCGGGCCGATTGTGCGAAAGCGTGGGAAAAACGACTAGGATTGTGAGGGTTTTGAGCGTGAGTTTTATGAGAAGGGCTGCTATGAGGTTTCATATAAGATTTTTTAAAATTATTTTATTTTATTTTATTTTATTTCTTTATAATAATTATTATTTTAAATGTATTAATTTGTGTGCATTTTGTTCACGCTCGAAACCCTACCAATATAAGTGTGCTTCTTAGGTAGAATTGACGTTATGGATGCGCTTACGTAGTTTATTTCATCATCCGGCGTCATCTAAACAATTTAATCGACAATCAGACAATTCAAATTCGAAGTGAATGGAATTTTATGATCCGATTTAAGCCGCCCGATAAGTAAAATGTCAACCAACATTCGTTTTAGCGATAGTCAAAATCTAGCAGAACGGTTCCGATAGTCTTTCTTTCAACATATGTCAAAGTGTCTCATGTGGATGTCTAAAATGAATCAAATTTGTTTTTAAATTTTGGTTTGTGATTGATTCTTTTAAAAATTGATTTTAGTTTTGATTTAAGTGTAAAGTGTATGAAAACGTGATTGTGGATGTGATGTGTTATGATGTTTCAAAAATTTAAATTCCCAAGTCCAAAATGTCTTCTTAGGGCTTCTTAAATCTTTATGGGAACTGAATATGATTTTCAATATGTTGATCTCAATCGATTAAATCAAGTGTTGAGGATTCAAAACTATAGACATGAGGACTACTTTTAAGACCACTTAGAAATTCAAATCAACACTTGTTTTATATATTTTTAGATTAGATTCTTTGGATCATCCCCTCAGTTGATATTAGATACTCTTACTTTCTTTTTCCTTCTTTGTGCAAAAAGATGGATGTAGGGGCTTGAATAAAATGGAATAATTGATAATGTCTGGATCAATGTCAAAATTAAATTCTATATTAGTATTATTACCTCGGAGTAAATGTTTGTCTTTTTGTCCCATGCTTCCATTTACTTATTTTTGAGGTCAAAATTCATGAATCATCGGCTGCCATTGAGTTAATTACACATATTTTCCTTGTTTTTATTTGTACAAATTGGGATTAGAGTAAATGCATTTGTTTTGTTTTGGAGATAAGAGATTCATATCAATTTACTAAAAGGAAGAGAGTATAGGATTCAGGAATATGATATATTATGATAAATAGATGTTGTAAGAAAATTATGTTTTTAGCTTACTAAAAACATATATGGAGTATAATGAAATTTCTATAAGGTATATCAGGAGTGGTTATGCCTCTAAGTTTCATTATTCTAAACTTTATCAATTTGCTCAAATGTTCCAAAGAATTAGTCATTAATTGTTCTAATTTTGTTAAAGTGCTATTCAGAATATTTTATTGTAGGGCCTATGATATTTAAATTTTGACCGTACCATCTGAGATCTGGTAAAAATCACATCTTTGATGTTATTTCTTATGCTTATGA
The DNA here is from genome assembly GCA_003013225.1 of Phalaenopsis aphrodite. Classification (NCBI taxonomy): domain Eukaryota; kingdom Viridiplantae; phylum Streptophyta; class Magnoliopsida; order Asparagales; family Orchidaceae; genus Phalaenopsis; species Phalaenopsis aphrodite. The sequence continues at coordinate 1,378,959 of NEWO01000024.1, read as the reverse complement.
GGCCCTTTGTTTATTCTCCAGTTGTTTTCATTTTTTTGATTTCGTTTGTTGTGGCAAATGTATTCTGGATTTGGGTGCCATCAAACTGAAACAATCTTTGATAAGGATCCATGTTGATTTTATTTTTTCAATAGCCACGATTTCATTCTCAACTCGAGCTAGATTTTGCTGAGAAATTGAAAAAAAATATTGTGCATATGAAATAGGTCTCGATTAGGTGTAGATCGGTGGCATTGGCTTCGTATTAGTGATATTGGGGTTGTATTAGAGTGCAATACCATCCCAATGCTACCCAAATATCACGGTCCACACGTACTTTCACTGCAGGCAGGCAATATTTGCTTGAGAAATTGGTTGTGAGGTTATAGCAGATGCTTTTGATTTCTTTGTGGTATTTGCATTCAGATCTCAAATAAACCATTTTTTTTTTATTTAATATTTCTAATTTGAATAAATTTACCAGTATTTAAATTTAAAACTATAATTTCTTAATTGCTTTGGGGATCGTAAGTATTCAGGTTAAATAAATCATTCCTCTAATTTTTTATGTAATACAGTCTCTCTAGTTATCTGAAATAGTGGATTGCTAAACATGGATTTATGTTGCTTTGGTACGGCATTTAAATTATCTGTAGTAGGGTATTATAATGAGTGGTAACATATTATTTTTTATGGTAGTCTGAAGTTTCTAGCAGTGTTTTGGGTACTTGGTCTTGAATTTGATGCATTTAAAAATGTTTGTTTAAATGTGATGTTGTTTTACTCATGAAATCAATAAATTTTGAGTTCAAATGTGGGAAAAATTTTCTTTTTTATCTCTATTGTTTTTATTTTTAGAAAATTTTGGGCATGCCACATAATTCGTATATATTTACATATATAAAACCCAACGCTTATGACATTTTGGTGTTTAAAAATTGAGAAAGGTGTGTTTAACTTGACGTCTCAAATTTAATTGCCTTCAATATAATATTGTTTTTTGATCGTGCGATAAAATGTGGAAAGACTTGTGATCAGAGTTCTCGCCATAAAGTATTGTTATAAAATTTGGATGAATGCTAAAACCAAGACATTAGTTTCCTTTCATGGTGCTGGTGTGATGTGAAGTTAAAAATTTGAGTGTCAAGCATGTAAATTTAACATCATCATATCATATCCTCCCATATAGTTAGGGAGATAATTTTGTGAATAAAAACAGACGAATTATTTTATCTTATTTTTAACTCCTCTCTCTCTCTCTCTTGCAGGCAATAAAAAATTTCTCAGTTTTTTTATGATAATTTCAAAAAAAATAACAATAAACTTCTAGCCAAACAAAATGCCCCCGCATGCTATGATGTAAATCTATGAAAAATTTTCCCAGCGATAACCTTAGGTCTTGTTAGGTTCAATTGTCTTTTGCTTTTCTTAAATAGCTTCATTATTAAATAGTAGAAAAGCAGAGAGTAATGGATATTGCATCCTCCGATCTGGATGGCAATGCCGATGCTGTTGAGTTCTGTACAAATCCCACATTCCATCATCTCCTCGCTGCAGCTACCTACACGCTGCAGGAAGATGAAGTTCAGCCCATCCGCACCGGAAGCATATCCCTCTTCTCCGCCACCTTTTCTGGTCTCAAGCTGCTTGATCGCGTGCACGCTCCTGGCATCTTTGATATCAAGTGGAACCCGAGCGTTGGTGAGGCCGGTACCTTAAGCAATAGCACTGCCCATCATCCCTTGCTCGCCCAGGCCACTTCTGATGGATTTCTCACTCTCTACAGTTTACATCCAACCAGTATGATCATGCAATTTGTTCAACTCCTTTTACCCAACAATTAACTCTGTATTCCAAAAGGAATATAAAACAAGAATTTTTTTTTTTTTGCAATACAGATTTTTCATTGTTAGAAGTTTGTAAAAAGGAAGTCAGCTCCTCCATGTGCTTGTGTGTGAATTGGGATTCCAATGGCAGCTCGACCTCAGTGGGTCTTTCTGATGGCTGGGTTTCCACTCTTGTATTCCGTGAGGATCAGTTGCAGATAACACAATCCTGGGCAGCCCATGAATTTGAAACTTGGGCAGTTTTGCCCGATTCTCTCCAACCTCAGTTATTGTACACAGGTTCTGATGATTGTTCTTTCAGCTGTTGGGATTTGAGGCAGAATTCTTCATCATCAACAGTTTTTCGAAATACTAAATCCCATAAGATGGGCGTCTGCTGTATTGCGCAATGTCCCAGTGATTCTAATATGTTGCTCACTGGGAGTTATGATGAGTTCATTCGGGTGTGGGATGTAAGATGTATATCTAAACCTTTCATGGAGAATTCTTTGTGCTTAGGGGGAGGAGTATGGAGACTTAAGTATCATCCATTGATTAAAGGATTGGTTTTGGCAGCATGCATGCACAGTGGTTTTGCTATTGTGAAAATAGATGGAGAGAATATTAACATATTGGAAACTTATACTAAGCACGATTCGCTAGCATATGGAGCAGATTGGCAAAGAGCCGAGTGTGTGAAAGATGGAGGTAGAAGTGGATTACTTGTGGCTACTTGCTCATTCTATGATCGGCTTCTAAGGCTTTGGAAACCATACAGCTTGAAATGAAGGTATACATATTACTTGACTCTCATTTATATCCATTTGGTGAAGTGAATGAATATATATTCTCATGTTTTCATTTTTTATTCCAGATTTAAAATTAATTATTCTGCGTAAATTATAGTTTTCTTATAGATCTATCCTTGTGGTGAGTTGCGTTAGGAAGGAATTTTGCAAGTTTCTTAAAGCTGTTAACATCAATAAAATTTCTGCATTAGTTAATGTTTGGGGAGTGTCAAATGAAGCCGTGTACGGTAGCCTGATGCAATGATATTATCTGATCCTAAACGAAAAATAAAGTTGTTACAGATAGATTACTTACATGATTAATTTTATAATTTTTAAGTTCATTATAAATGCTTTAACATAGGACATATCCCACGGTATTCTATTTCATTCATGCTAGTTCTTCATAGGACATAAGACATTAAGTTCATTAACTTGGGAAGGGAGAACTCTTAAGAGGGAGCATCCAATTTAAGTTGGTGTGAAAGAGAGAAATATTTACATCATCATAATTTTTTTTTTTTAAGGATTAGAAAATATTACTTCAAGATGAATCCTCTCAAGTTCTCTTTTGGATTTTTATCGTAATTGTTCCATGGCTAGTGGAGATGAAATTTAATGATGACTTACAACCAAAATACGAGGTTAGCATTTAACAGAAAAATATTTTGTCCTATCATTCTTCATAATCATTACACACTTTTTCATTTGATTAAAGAACTTATATTTGGTCTTTTGGAGCATTATAGATTAATATATCAATTTGAGAGCTAATACATAATTACTTATATCTTAATTATAAATAAGTTAGAATCATTAATGAACATACTGTATATATAGGCTCTTCTTAATGCTTAAGGATTATGTCAGAAATAATGTGCAATTTAAGGCGTCAATCGTGGAGGGCTATATGGATGAAGAATGTATATATTTTTGTTCTAAACATCTAGAGGGGTCTTAAAGAACTCGTATATATGTAAGGTACATCAGGACGTTTAAATGAAGAACAATTACATTATAAATTTTTTAGTGGAGGAATTTCAATATGCAAGATGGCATCATTTGTTCTAGATGATATATCTTTTGTTCAAGACCATAGGTATGTTCTTCAACATTTTCATAATATGGCCTCTTAGCCTCTTATTGAGAATTATTTATTGCTTGCAAGTAAAGAAAGAGAAGCACATGCATAAATTTGAATACCTCAAACATTGAGAAGCTTCTGAATCAAAGATTCCATGAATGTTTCAAGTGAGAAATACACTGCATTAAACTCTAAATAAAATAGTAAATATAATTTTTTTAATGACATCTTTATTTCATTACAAATTAAGTGCGCCAATGATTTTTTGATATCTGGAGAAATTGAGGCAGTTGTAATCGCCCTAATAGAGTTGTTCATGGTATAGATGTTATTTTATAAATAGGTATAAATTCTACACCAAAGCATATGACAATAATAAGAGGTCTAAAAATTATGGCGTCGTTAATATAATAGAAGTTGGTGATTTTAATTATTATGGCCATGTGAATTCCATCTTTGACATCAATTACTCTTTAACTTATTTTCAGATTTATCCGTGTTTTTTTTTTTCCTCTCAAGTGGAGCAATTTATTTAATGAATATCCAAAGAACATAATTTGGAATTTTGCTATTAGAGTTAAACCAAGAGATATATTTTATTGTAGTATAACTTCTACAGATGATAAATGGGCTTGACTGTTGCAATCAATCTGGACGAGCTTCCATAAATAGTAAGATATCAACATATTATTTTTATTTTTCTTTTGAAATGTTACTTTACATGATGTTGACACAACAAAATCCATAGCATTTTCACCACTTACCAACTCTTTAAAAGGTGAAATCCTGAGCTAAGTTTGTTTATGGATTCTTGTTTTTATTTGTAATTGGTTATTTTTATAATGTTTAACTCTAGATTTATTGATGTGTACTGGAAATGTTGACTTTTTAAGTTTTATTCTTATCTGATTTTATGTTACCTTTGTTAGATATTATAGTCTTGAAATTTCTTTTATTTTGCCCTACTTAAGGGTAGTTTAGTATTTTTGCTTATTGTATATATATTTATCTTTTACTCATGTAATGTGTGCTTCTTGATGCAAATGAAACTAGTCGCTTTTCATTGTCTCTCCTCTTTTTCCTCTTCTTCCTCTTCTTCCTCTTCTTCTCTATTTCATTTTGCAAATCTTAACAATCTTTGCACTTGGAAGGTATTTGTAATGTATTTCTAGGATTCAGTTTACAATGCTCATGAGAGCTTGAGAAGTGAAGAATCGAGCAATGTGGAGGAGCAGCTCCCAGATCCCCCCAACTTGTGAACTAGTGCCTAGTTGATGTTCTGCATCGCCTAGATGCTGGTTCCTAGCACTTGAGCGTTAAAGGTTCAGTGTTTATTTTCTGCCTGCTCGGTTTACATGCAAGGTTTTTTGTGTAATAGCTCCTAAGCATTTTGTTTATGTTTATGACAGGAACAAAATGTACCTGCCACCAATTTCATATTTGTAAAATTAACTATGATATTGTTGTGATAAAAATGGAGTTTTAAAATATTATTATCGATATTATATATATATTTTTTTGGGAAAAATCACATAGCAATTTTCTCACAGGTAACGTTCTTGCAGGCCATGAAAAATTTCTTAGTCTTGTTATTATAATTATAAAAAAAAAACAATGAACTTGTAGTCCAACAAAATGTACCTGCCATCTATTATGTAAATATATAAATTTTTTTCCAACGATAACCTTAGGTCTTGTAAATGAAATTGATTGGGCTTAGAGTTTGGAGTCACTTTTGTGTGTGTGTGTGTGTGTGTGTGTGTGTTTTTTTGTTTTTTTTTTTTGCTTTTATTTGGAAGTATATTTATTTTATTGTATTTTTTCATGCTCTTATTTTTTTTTAAACAAATTAACTTGCTTTTAAAACCAAAAACATCTAAAATCTTTTTTAAAGTGTTTTGAAAAATAATTAATTATGTTATAACATACTAAAAAAAATTTTAAATAAAAGTATAATTAAAGGAAAACAAAAGTTAAAAGTGGCCCCAAAGGACGCCTTAATACTTGATTTTGCTTAATTTCTTTATCATCTACTCTTTTCATTTTGCAGATTGAGGGAAATCGGTATGTCTGGTTTGTCCAAGTACCGGTTTGCCGAATAACAAGGGACTTCCGGCGACCAGTGGCGCACAAAATTGAAGGTTCCTTCCATTTTTAAGAATAATTATCTTGACTAAACATATATTAATTCAAATCAATACATAAATAAAATTAAAAAAATGAAAAATAAACA
>NEWO01000024.1:1329842-1365389 GCA_003013225.1 Phalaenopsis aphrodite | reverse complement strand
TTCTAATCCTAACTGTTTTCGATCTCTGATTATTTTGGGTTCTTTCTTTATGATATTTAAATTTGATTATGCGAACTTATGGCTTTGGATGAAAACAATGGCGCTGAGATTTGCCTCACTTGTTTAGATTTAATTTTTTCCTTAATTTCCAGTTTGTTTGATCTGTGAATATGATGTGTTTTTAATTTATTTTGCTTCTTCGATTGAAATCGATGTGTAGAGATTTACATCACTTTTCTGTTATTTACTTGCTTACACTATGCTATCATTTTAGATCATACATTTGCTATTTTGACTTGTTTATGGATCATATATATTTTTATTCAAAATCAGCAAACATAATTTAATAGCATTTAATGTGCTCATATGGATTTGTTGTGTTCTATAGTGTCAGATCCTAAACCATCAGTAGCTACTGTGAGAAACAACAAAATCTTTCTGAATTGTTTTTGGACAGAGTGGTGCATGAGAACTGTATCTAAGATGTTCTTCCTTGTGTTTATCGGTCACGCTTTCTTTTTAAATACATATTTACGCTTGGCAAATTACGACTTCTAGTTTTTTTCAGTGTGATTTATTTATATTTTTTTATGACGAAGTGAATCCTGAAAAGCTGTGATGATTATAAAAAGATACCATCAAACTCTGAAGAGAGTTTTGAAAAGAATCTATGTTGAGATAATCCAACCATTCTCTGAGCTTTTATTTTAACTATTATTATTTTTATTTCAGCTATTAAGTTGTTTTAATTGAAACATGCTTCATGAATCATACTTGATTATGAAAATGAAGGCAATAAATTAGAGTCTCTGATGCGTTTTTTATCAATAACGTCATCAGCGCTGTACGTTGCCGAGAAGAAAAGCGGGTGAGATTCTGGCAGATGCTTTTTATTTATATGGGGTTTCTGCATTCTGATCCCGAACATTTAGTTTTCATTTTTTATTTTATCCCTTTGGCTTCACTTTTATTTTTATTTTATTTTCTTCAAACATTTTTTTGCTTGGTATAATTTTTATATATTTTCATTTGGCCAAATTATAGGATGGAGCACCTCTTATCAATTCTTTTTTGGGGGAAAAAGCACTAAACAAATTAGGCTAATGGGCACAAACTCTACTATTGGGGGCTAACGCCTCTCCGGAGCATTTTTATTAAAATATCATTAAAATTAAATTATTAATATATATGATACCATTCTAATTAATTGAAATATGTGTATATTATATGTTATTATAAATAAGTTATAATTTTACATTATATTAATTAACATCTAAATAATAAAAAAATTTACATTAAGAAAGTAAATTAACTAACAATAAGGGCCTGTTTAGGGCAGCTTATAAGTCCGGGAAGCAATATCCAAACGCCGATGTACCGTTTGGTTCACGCATTTTGTCAAATTATTCAAAATCGTGCTTGGGTTTTTAAACTAAACACATGCAGTGGGCCAAATGCCGCGGCTCACGTGCAGGTCGCTCTTCAGGATAAGCAGTTTATCATAAAATACACAAGCTGCCCCAAACACACCCTAAATCAAAGGCCAAATTATAGGAAGGAACCTCTATAGTATTTTATTTTGTGGTAGGAAAAAATATGGTAAAGAGCACAAATGGCCCCAAAGGAATATTTCATTTTTTTTCTTTTCCTAAAAGCCTTAAATATTTAGTGGTATGTTTGGATGGAGGATGAGTTTAACATTAGATGGATTTGTTAAATCACAATAAATCCAGATTTAACATAAATCAAAAGGGAAAATTCGGACCTTTAAATTCAAAATTTCATAAATTCATGGAACTTATGCATTTTTATGTGTGGCTAGATTCAATAAATCAAGTTGATAAGTCCTATTATTATGGGGCTACGAAACATCCCCTTACATAAGAAACTGCCTCCATTACCTCAATGGCTTGCGTGGAAGTTGTTTCCTTTTCACAAAAAAATGCTTTCGGTGGAGGAATTTTTCTCTCCTCCTTCACCATATAAAACCTACATCTCCTTATTGTGTTTCCCACCCTTAATTCTCTCAACCAAGTCTCCCTTCTTTTCTCCTTTCCCCCCTCCTCTTTTCTCTCATATCTATTGAGCAAATCTCTCATCTTTTCTCCTCTTTTATATTAGAAAAAAATTTTATGAATGAAATTGAGATTAATTAAAAAAATTTTATGAGAATAATGAGGGAGAAGGGAGGCTTAAGACTAGAAGGAACGGTAGAAGACATGCTTGGAGAAATGAGGGAGTGTGGGAAATATAGGAGGGAGATGAGGTTTTTATAATGTGGAGAAGTGGAGGAAAATGTATTCAATAAAGTTGTTTTTGTTAGAGAAATGAGGGATTGTGGGAATATAAGTGGGAGATGGGGATTTTATAATGTATAGAGGAGGAAAGTGTATTTACTAATGGTGTTTTTCATCAATAAAATGAAATCTCTAACAACCACTCAAGCCTTTGATGTAATGGGACACATGAAACACCTCCAACATAAGCTTTTAATGGAGAAAGTCGAGAAAGGGAAAAAATTAAAATAAAAGCCAAAAAGGGGAAAAATGAAATAATACAGGTGCTCCTTTTTTATAATTTCCCCTTTTAATTTGGGAGGTTTACATATGTACCACTTAACTTTTTTGTATTTATTGAACTCGTTTTTGGTGAGGTTTGTTTCCCTCTACAGAGCCAAAGATCTAGTCATTGAACTTACCCATCGACTTTCTTAGAGGACTAGTATTGAGTCAAGCATCACCTATAAATTCTAACAATTTCCTAACTCCTCATAGTTTCATGTGCATGGTTTTGAATTTTTAACTTTTAATTGAGTTGACTGAGACCAACACATTAAAACTCAAGATGAGTTTCTATAGAGATTAGAGAAGCCTTGAGATCTTTTAGACTTAGGAATTTAAATTTTTGAAACATTACAATTTATATCACTTATTCACACTTAAATATACTTAACTATTAAATAAAAATTAAAACAAATTTTTGAAAAAAATCAATCACAAATTAAATTTAAAAATACAAATTCGATTCATTTTGATCATTCATTTGAGACCCATTGACATGTGTTGAGAGGCGTGTTTTCGGTTATTAGGCTTCGGTTCTTGATTAGGTGAAGATCAATCGGTATTTTGCTTGTCGGGCTTTTCCGTTCTAACCAAATGATCTCATTAGCTGGATCACACGCAAATTAGACTTCAATTAATCTGATTGTCTATGAAGTTGTTCTAATGACTTTCGATGACAAAATAGACAACACAAACATGTTCATAACGTCCATTTTATTTAGGGAAGATACTCATTGATATAGTTTTGAGCGAGAGCGAATTACACACAAATTGATGCATTTAAATGAAATAATAATAAATAAATAATTAATTAAAATAAATAAAATAAAAAATTTCCTATGAAAAATCTCACAATAGTTCTCTCAAAACCCTCACGAGAATAGCCGTCTCTGCCCCCATTCGTAAGATCGGCCTGACGACTAAATCCCAAGTCTTTTCGTAGCTTCCTCCCGCCGGCAACGTCTCTCTCGCTTGCTAATCGCCCTCGTTAGCGCTCCCTTTTGCGCCCAACTTGAGGCCTTTGAGATCTCTTTCGCACGAGGAATGTAGGGCACACAGCCCTTTTCTTCTTGGTTCAAGCTCCCCTAGACGTGCTTATTTATCGCTGGTGAGTACTTTTGTCGTCTCACATTTATTCTCGAAAGAAATAAAAAATGTGAAGTTGTTATTTTGCATAGATTTGATTTATGAAATATTTTTTTTTCTTTTTCATTACTTACTATATCGCATGAAATCCAATTCTAAATATATTATAAAATGTAAAAATTTTAATTCACCGAAGTAAAGAAGTGTGAATCTGCTGAGGTTTACAAGCACAACAAATGTAAATTTTTTATAATTTGAAATTATATGCATGAATAAGGATGCATAGATGTAAACAAATGTGATTTTGTTGTGTTTTTTTTAAAATGGGCAATAAGTGTGATTGTCATAATTTCATGTATATGAAAGAAACTTGGACACATTTAAAATGTTTAGATGTGACATTTTATATTATTTTTTAAGATCAAACCTTTTATTTGTTTGTATGTTTCGTTGCGAGATATGTCGCACTTAGACTAACACTGACAACCCGGAGCAAGCGATGATGACGTCCGCAACTAGTGTGACGTTATAAACTCTAAAACTTTTACTTTTTCTTTCATAGCCGGTCTTAAGATAGTTCAGGGTAGGCATGCTGAGTTTGGTCGCTTCCGCAGAGTGTGCCAGCCAACATTAGTTTCCGCGATTACTCCATTGGATTGATTGTTAATTTCCTAGAGAAAGTCCTAAGTTAGGATTGCTGCGTGTGGCTATAAATCCTATGCAGAGTCGTTTCTTGTCTGTGAATCCTAGGCCTAAATCCCAGCAGGTAGCTAGTTTGGGATGTTTGAATTTCGTAAAAATGAGAAAAAATATGTAGTTAATTCACTTTACAAAATCAGGAGAGCTTATGTACTGAAAAAAACTTTAGAGTTAGTCTACTCCATAACATCGTAGAGAGTTTCCCTTCTGAAGATAAATGAAAATTCTTACATACATGGCAAAAGCAAGAGGCGGTTATGCCGCGAACTTAAGTGTTAAACCCTTGATGTCCCATGTGAAATGATTAGCACGAATATCGCTTATTATCAAGCATGATCGTTTGTTTTGATTTGTTGCATGCACGTGCTTTGTAGGAAACATCTTGCACTTGCAAGTTATCTTGATATGTTGCTTCAATCCGTTCGACATCATTTTTGCCTCTACCATGCAAGTAAGCAATCAAAAACTAATGCACATGCAAAACATACACCATGTAAGTGATCGGTTAACCGGATCGGGCTGGTCAAACGAACTAAATGATCGATCGACTGCTTAGGGTGGTCGATCGAACCAAAAGTGATATGCCGCTCAAGCCAGAAGGACCAGTCGAGACAGAAACTTATGCCTACTGGGCCGGAGGGCCGATCAAGGTGAAAGTGACGACAACCAGGTTGGGGCAGCCAATTGAAGCTAAAGTTATATCTATCTCTTCAAGGTTGTTGGTTGAGCCAAAAGTGATGTCGATCACGCCAATATATGAGTAATGCTGGTTGGGCCGGGTCGGTCTGTCAAGACAATATATAAAGAAGACACATGCAAAAATTCAAAGCAAATGATCATGATCAATAACAAGCTATACTCGTGCTAAAGATCTCCTCAGTAATGAGAAATCAACTAGCTACAAAGATTTTTCTATTTTACAATCTTTCTTGATTTTACAAAGTGAGCTAACTACAAAATTCTTTTTTTATGAAAATAAAAAATCTCTACTTTTTTAAGGCAGGTTGGAGAAAAACAAAGAAAGGGGATATCGAAATTCCAACTCATTAGGATTTAGGTCTAGGGTAAACGCTAGACTTTGCATAAGATTTCTCCACGTGCGAGAATCCTAACATAGAGCCCTGTAGGAAATCAATGATCAATCTAAGGGAGTGTGGTCATGCCGACTAATGCTGGCCAACACACACCAGCGTCGACGATCAGACCTTGCACGCGTACCCTAAAATAAGTCTGATTATGAAAGAAAACACGAGTTTTAAGTTTATACTATCATGATTGTTGCGGACGTTCTCGCTACTTGCTCCGAGTTGTTGATGTCCGGCCTACACACCGACGTTTCTCGCAACGAAACATGTACATGAGTGAGAGCTAAGAACTTGCTATAAAATACACGTAACATTTAAAGATTTTAAATGTGTACATATTTCTTTGATATGCATGAAATCATGACAAATAATATGTATTTGCATATGAAATACACATTACATGTTTTTTTATTCATATATAATTTCAAGATTAGTTGAATTGATCTTACACATTTGTTTTCAAGTCATAAAAGAACCGCTCTTGTTTACATTTATGCATCATTATTCATGCATATTAGTTAAAATAAAAAAAATGTTACACTTGTAATGCTTGTAAACTTCAGAAGCTACACACTTATTTACATATGTGAATCAAAATATCTAAATTTGTAATAGATTTAGGGCAGGATTTTGTCTGAACTTGATTTAAATGCTTTTTACACAGTAAATTTTAGAAGAGAAAAAAAAAGAAAGTCGTAGATTTTATTAATCAAATCTTTGCAAAATAATAAGTGAGTTGTTGATTTCATCCGACAACAAAGGTGATGGTTTGCCTGCTGCAGCGGGATCGTCAACGAGGCCGTATGGTTGGCGATGAAGAAGCGCGACAAGAGGAGCTCAGACCAAGAGGAAAATTGTGGCATGTCTTATGTTACTCGTGTGAGTGAAATCCCAAAGGCCGAAGCTTGGACGCAAAAGGTCGGTCGAGGCTGTTAGCTGGTGGGGGATGCATTGCCCACAGGAGAAAACTGTGAGAAGGCTTGAAATTGAGTCATCGGGCCGATTGTGCGAAAGCGTGGGAAAAACGACTAGGATTGTGAGGGTTTTGAGCGTGAGTTTTATGAGAAGGGCTGCTATGAGGTTTCATATAAGATTTTTTAAAATTATTTTATTTTATTTTATTTTATTTCTTTATAATAATTATTATTTTAAATGTATTAATTTGTGTGCATTTTGTTCACGCTCGAAACCCTACCAATATAAGTGTGCTTCTTAGGTAAAATTGACGTTATGGATGCGCTTACGTAGTTTATTTCATCATCCGGCGTCATCTAAACAATTTAATCGACAATCAGACAATTCAAATTCGAAGTGAATGGAATTTTATGATCCGATTTAAGCCGCCCGATAAGTAAAATGTCAACCAACATTCGTTTTAGCGATAGTCAAAATCTAGCAGAACGGTTCCGATAGTCTTTCTTTCAACATATGTCAAAGTGTCTCATGTGGATGTCTAAAATGAATCAAATTTGTTTTTAAATTTTGGTTTGTGATTGATTCTTTTAAAAATTGATTTTAGTTTTGATTTAAGTGTAAAGTGTATGAAAACGTGATTGTGGATGTGATGTGTTATGATGTTTCAAAAATTTAAATTCCCAAGTCCAAAATGTCTTCTTAGGGCTTCTTAAATCTTTATGGGAACTGAATATGATTTTCAATATGTTGATCTCAATCGATTAAATCAAGTGTTGAGGATTCAAAACTATAGACATGAGGACTACTTTTAAGACCACTTAGAAATTCAAATCAACACTTGTTTTATATATTTTTAGATTAGATTCTTTGGATCATCCCCTCAGTTGATATTAGATACTCTTACTTTCTTTTTCCTTCTTTGTGCAAAAAGATGGATGTAGGGGCTTGAATAAAATGGAATAATTGATAATGTCTGGATCAATGTCAAAATTAAATTCTATATTAGTATTATTACCTCGGAGTAAATGTTTGTCTTTTTGTCCCATGCTTCCATTTACTTATTTTTGAGGTCAAAATTCATGAATCATCGGCTGCCATTGAGTTAATTACACATATTTTCCTTGTTTTTATTTGTACAAATTGGGATTAGAGTAAATGCATTTGTTTTGTTTTGGAGATAAGAGATTCATATCAATTTACTAAAAGGAAGAGAGTATAGGATTCAGGAATATGATATATTATGATAAATAGATGTTGTAAGAAAATTATGTTTTTAGCTTACTAAAAACATATATGGAGTATAATGAAATTTCTATAAGGTATATCAGGAGTGGTTATGCCTCTAAGTTTCATTATTCTAAACTTTATCAATTTGCTCAAATGTTCCAAAGAATTAGTCATTAATTGTTCTAATTTTGTTAAAGTGCTATTCAGAATATTTTATTGTAGGGCCTATGATATTTAAATTTTGACCGTACCATCTGAGATCTGGTAAAAATCACATCTTTGATGTTATTTCTTATGCTTATGAGGCCCTTTGTTTATTCTCCAGTTGTTTTCATTTTTTTGATTTCGTTTGTTGTGGCAAATGTATTCTGGATTTGGGTGCCATCAAACTGAAACAATCTTTGATAAGGATCCATGTTGATTTTATTTTTTCAATAGCCACGATTTCATTCTCAACTCGAGCTAGATTTTGCTGAGAAATTGAAAAAAAATATTGTGCATATGAAATAGGTCTCGATTAGGTGTAGATCGGTGGCATTGGCTTCGTATTAGTGATATTGGGGTTGTATTAGAGTGCAATACCATCCCAATGCTACCCAAATATCACGGTCCACACTTACTTTCACTGCAGGCAGGCAATATTTGCTTGAGAAATTGGTTGTGAGGTTATAGCAGATGCTTTTGATTTCTGTGTGGTATTTGCATTCAGATCTCAAATAAACCATTTTTTTTTATTTAATATTTCTAATTTGAATAAATTTACCAGTATTTAAATTTAAAACTATAATTTCTTAATTGCTTTGGGGATCGTAAGTATTCAGGTTAAAGAAATCATTCCTCTAATTTTTTATGTAATACAGTCTCTCTAGTTATCTGAAATAGTGGATTGCTAAACATGGATTTATGTTGCTTTGGTACGGCATTTAAATTATCTGTAGTAGGGTATTATAATGAGTGGTAACATATTATTTTTTATGGTAGTCTGAAGTTTCTAGCAGTGTTTTGGGTACTTGGTCTTGAATTTGATGCATTTAAAAATGTTTGTTTAAATGTGATGTTGTTTTACTCATGAAATCAATAAATTTTGAGTTCAAATGTGGGAAAAATTTTCTTTTTTATCTCTATTGTTTTTATTTTTAGAAAATTTTGGGCATGCCACATAATTCGTATATATTTACATATATAAAACCCAACGCTTATGACATTTTGGTGTTTAAAAATTGAGAAAGGTGTGTTTAACTTGACGTCTCAAATTTAATTGCCTTCAATATAATATTGTTTTTTGATCGTGCGATAAAATGTGGAAAGACTTGTGATCAGAGTTCTCGCCATAAAGTATTGTTATAAAATTTGGATGAATGCTAAAACCAAGACATTAGTTTCCTTTCATGGTGCTGGTGTGATCTGAAGTTAAAAATTTGAGTGTCAAGCATGTAAATTTAACATCATCATATCATATCCTCCCATATAGATAGGGAGATAATTTTGTGAATAAAAACAGACGAATTATTTTATCTTATTTTTAACTCCTCTCTTTCTCTCTCTTGCAGGCAATAAAAATTTCTCAGTTTTTTTATGATAATTTCAAAAAAAATAACAATAAACTTCTAGCCAAACAAAATGCCCCCGCATGCTATGATGTAAATCTATGAAAAATTTTCCCAGCGATAACCTTAGGTCTTGTTAGGTTCAATTGTCTTTTGCTTTTCTTAAATAGCTTCATTATTAAATAGTAGAAAAGCAGAGAGTAATGGATATTGCATCCTCCGATCTGGATGGCAATGCCGATGCTGTTGAGTTCTGTACAAATCCCACATTCCATCATCTCCTCGCTGCAGCTACCTACACGCTGCAGGAAGATGAAGTTCAGCCCATCCGCACCGGAAGCATATCCCTCTTCTCCGCCACCTTTTCTGGTCTCAAGCTGCTTGATCGCGTGCACGCTCCTGGCATCTTTGATATCAAGTGGAACCCGAGCGTTGGTGAGGCCGGTACCTTAAGCAATAGCACTGCCCATCATCCCTTGCTCGCCCAGGCCACTTCTGATGGATTTCTCACTCTCTACAGTTTACATCCAACCAGTATGATCATGCAATTTGTTCAACTCCTTTTACCCAACAATTAACTCTGTATTCCAAAAGGAATATAAAACAAGAATTTTTTTTTTTTTGCAATACAGATTTTTCATTGTTAGAAGTTTGTAAAAAGGAAGTCAGCTCCTCCATGTGCTTGTGTGTGAATTGGGATTCCAATGGCAGCTCGATCTCAGTAGGTCTTTCTGATGGCTGGGTTTCCACTCTTGTATTCCGTGAGGATCAGTTGCAGATAACACAATCCTGGGCAGCCCATGAATTTGAAACTTGGGCAGTTTTGCCCGATTCTCTCCAACCTCAGTTATTGTACACAGGTTCTGATGATTGTTCTTTCAGCTGTTGGGATTTGAGGCAGAATTCTTCATCATCAACAGTCTTTCGAAATACTAAATCCCATAAGATGGGCGTCTGCTGTATTGCGCAATGTCCCAGTGATTCTAACATGTTGCTCACGGGGAGTTATGATGAGTTCATTCGGGTGTGGGATGTAAGATGTATATCTAGACCTTTCATGGAGAATTCTTTGTGCTTAGGGGGAGGAGTATGGAAACTTAAGTATCATCCATTGATTAAAGGATTGGTTTTGGCGGCATGCATGCACAGTGGTTTTGCTATTGTGAAAATAGATGGAGAGAATATTAACATATTGGAAACTTATACTAAGCACGATTCGCTAGCATATGGAGCAGATTGGCAAAGAGCTGAGTGTGTGAAAGATGGAGGTAGAAGTGGATTACTTGTGGCTACTTGCTCATTCTATGATCGGCTTCTAAGGCTTTGGAAACCATACAGCTTGAAATGAAGGTATACATATTACTTGACTCTCATTTATATCCATTTGGTGAAGTGAATGAATATATATTCTCATGTTTTCATTTTTTATTCCAGATTCAAAATTAATTATTCTGCGTAAATTATAGTTTTCTTATAGATCTATCCTTGTGGTGAGTTGCGTTAGGAAGGAATTTTGCAAGTCTCTTAAAGCTGTTAACTTCAATAAAATTTCTGCATCAGGTAATGTTTGGGGAGTGTCAAATGAAGCCGTGTACGGTAGCCTGATGCAATGATATTATCTGATCCTAAACGAAAAATAAAGTTGTTACAGATAGATTACTTACATGATTAATTTTATAATTTTTAAGTTCATTATAAATGCTTTAACATAGGACATATCCCACGGTATTCTATTTCATTCATGCTAGTTCTTCATAGGACATAAGACATTAAGTTCATTAACTTGGGAAGGGAGAACTCTTAAGAGGGAGCATCCAATTTAAGTTGGTGTGAGAGAGAGAAATATTTACATCATCATAAATTTTTTTTTTTAAGGACTAGAAAATATTACTTCAAGATGAATCCTCTCAAATTCTCTTTTGGATTTTTATCGTAATTGATCCATGGCTAGTGGAGATGAAATTTAATGATGACTTACAACCAAAATACGAGGTTAGCATTTAATAGAAAAATATTTTGTCCTATCATTCTTCATAATTATTACACACTTTTTCATTTGATTAAAGAACTTATATTTGGTCTTTTGGAGCATTATAGATTAATATATCAATTTGAGAGCTAATACATAATTACTTATATCTTAATTATAAATAAGTTAGAATCATTAATGAACATACTGTATATATAGGCTCTTCTTAATGCTTAAGGATTTTGTCAGAAATAATGTGCAATTTAAGGCGTCAATCGTGGAGGGCTATATGGATGAAGAATGTATATATTTTTGTTCTAAACATCTAGAGGGGTCTTAAAGAACTCGTATATATGTAAGGTACATCAGGACGTTTAAATGAAGAACAATTACATTATAAATTTTTGAGTGGAGGAATTTCAATATGCAAGATGGCATCATTTGTTCTAGATGATATATCTTTTGTTCAAGACCATAGGTATGTTCTTCAACATTTTCATAATATGGCCTCTTAACCTCTTATTGAGAATTATTTATTGCTTGCAAGTAAAGAAAGAGAAGCACATGCATAAATTTGAATACCTCAAACATTGAGAAGTTTCTTAATCAAAGATTTCCATGAATGTTTCAAGTGAGAAGTACACTGCATTAAACTCTAAATAAAATAGTAAATATAATTTTTTTAATGACATCTTTATTTCATTACAAATTAAGTGCGCCAATGATTTTTTTATATCTGGAGAAATTGAGGCCGTTGTAATCGCCCTAATAGAGTTGTTCATGGTATAGATGTTATTTTATAAATAGGTATAAATTCTACACCAAAGCATATGACAATAATAAGAGGTCTAAAATTTATGGCGTCGTTAATATAATAGAAGTTAGTGATTTTAATTATTATGGCCATGTGAATTCCATCTTTGACATCAATTACTCTTTAACTTATTTTCAGATTTATCCGTGTTTTTTTTTTTCCTCTCAAGTGGAGCAATTTATTTAATGAATATCCAAAGAACATAATTTGGAATTTTGCTATTAGAGTTAAACCAAGAGATATATTTTATTGTAGTATAACTTCTACAGATGATAAATGGGCTTGACTGTTGCAATCAATCTGGACGAGCTTCCATAAATAGTAAGATATCAACATATTATTTTTATTTTTCTTTTGAAATGTTACTTTACATGATGTTGACACAACAAAATCCATAGCATTTTCACCACTTACCAACTCTTTAAAAGGTGAAATCCTGAGCTAAGTTTGTTTATGGATTCTTGTTTTTATTTGTAATTGGTTATTTTTATAATGTTTAACTCTAGATTTATTGATGTGTACTGGAAATGTGACTTTTTATGTTTTATTCTTATCTGATTTTATGTTACCTTTGTTAGATATTATAGTCTTGAAATTTCTTTTATTTTACCCTACTTAAGGGTAGTTTAGTATTTTTGCTTATTGTATATATATTTATCTTTTACTCATGTAATGTGTGCTTCCTGAGGCAAATGAAACTAGTCACTTTTCATTGTCTCTCCTCTTCCTCCTCTTCTTCCTCTTCTTCCTCTTCTTCTCTATTTCATTTTGCAAATCTTAACAATCTTTGCACTTGGAAGGTATTTGTAATGTATTTCTAGGATTCAGTTTACAATGCTCATGAGAGCTTGAGAAGTGAAGAATCGAGCAATGTGGAGGAGCAGCTCCCAGATCCCCCCAACTTGTGAACTAGTGCCTAGTTGATGTTCTGCATCGCCTAGATGCTGGTTCCTAGCACTTAAAGCGTTAAAGGTTCAGTGTTTATTTTCTGCCTGCTCGGTTTACATGCAAGGTTTTTTGTGTAATAGCTCCTAAGCATTTTGTTTATGTTTATGACAAAATTACTCTTTACTAGTGTGAACACGTGTACCTTAGTTTAGTTAGGACTTGCAGGTTTTAAAATTTTCCACTACCAATACTTTTAACGTATTATTTTCTTTAAATTATATGTTGTATGTACATTACAAAATACATAATGTGATTAGTGTTTTTTTCTGGGATAGCTTGTGGTTATTTGTAAAATTAACTATGATATTGTTGTGATAAAAATGGAGTTTTAAAATATTATTATCGATATTATATATATATTTTTTTGGGAAAAATCACATAGCAATTTTCTCACAGGTAACGTTCTTGCAGGCCATGAAAAATTTCTTAGTCTTGTTATTATAATTATAAAAAAAAAACAATGAACTTGTAGTCCAACAAAATGTACCTGCCATCTATTATGTAAATATATAAATTTTTTTCCAACGATAACCTTAGGTCTTGTAAATGAAATTGATTGGGCTTAGAGTTTGGAGTCACTTTTGTGTGTGTGTGTGTGTGTGTGTGTGTGTTTTTTTGTTTTTTTTTTTTGCTTTTATTTGGAAGTATATTTATTTTATTGTATTTTTTCATGCTCTTATTTTTTTTTAAACAAATTAACTTGCTTTTAAAACCAAAAATATCTAAAATCTTTTTTAAAGTGTTTTGAAAAATAATTAATTATGTTATAACATACTAAAAAAAATTTTAAATAAAAGTATAATTAAAGGAAAACAAAAGTTAAAAGTGGCCCCAAAGGACGCCTTAATACTTGATTTTGCTTAATTTCTTTATCATCTACTCTTCATTTTGCAGATTGAGGGAAATCGGTATGTCTGGTTTGTCCAAGTACCGGTTTGCCGAATAACAAGGGACTTCCGGCGACCAGTGGCGCACAAAATTGAAGGTTCCTTCCATTTTTAAGAATAATTATCTTGACTAAACATATATTAATTCAAATCAATACATAAATAAAATTAAAAAAATGAAAAATAAACAAAAAAAATCTAAATCACTTTTTTTGTGCTCTTTTGTTTTTTTATATTTTAATTCAAAATAAAACAAAATTGAGGTTTTTGATTGAGAAATAATTGTTTTTAAGAACGCTTAAAACACTTTTACTTATTTGTAGGGGTTTTTTAAAATATGTTAATTTTTTTATAAAAAAAATTAAAAAATCAAAGTTATTCTAAATAAGCCTAATGTATTTCACTATTAGATGATGAGCTTTATTGGAGGTTCCACTCATGCACCTTCTGGTGGAGTCAATTATCAAGGGTTTGAGACTTGCATAAATTATATTTTTAGAAATCTTATTTTTTAAATGAACATTTTGTGTCTAACAAATGTGGGGACATATTGGATCAGTGCCGGTGTCTCATATGAACACAGTTTAGGGGTGATATGGTTTAATATGGTGTTTTAGATTATGAAAAACAAAACACAAATTTTCAAAAAAAAATCATAAAAAAAAACTGTGAAATTGGTATATAATTTTCAGAGTAATTGTAGACCAAATCTGACATCCCTCTCTGTATATTTGGGCCGTCGGATTTTAAATTAAGGGTTAAGATTTCACAATATTTCAGCCGTTGATGAATATTTAAATGGGTGAGATATATTAGGGCTCTCTCAGCACGGCTATAAATAGACCTTTACAGCGTTTGCTTTCAAGTACAAACCTTCTCCGCTTCGCGGTCCTCTCTCCTGGTCGTATAACATTGGTCACGTAAGCATTTTTCCTCTCCGCTTTTACCTTTTGCGGTTCTTAGCTGGTAGATTCTAACCCTAGATCTAAGATCGCAGTCGGTTTTCGCTCCGCCTCTACTGCCATTCCATACTGTTCTCTATCTCTGATTATTTTGGATTCTTGCTCGATGATGTTTGAATTTGGCTTTGCTTGTGGGATGTATGCCAACTTATGCTCTTGGATGAAACAATGGTTCTGAGATGTATCACTTGGTATTTTGACTTGTTTATGAATCAGAGATTTTTCAATTCAAAATTGCATGTAATGTGCTCATATGAATTTGTCGTGTTCAATAGTGTCAGATCCTAAACCTTCCTAAATTGTTTTTGAAGATATTAGAGCTGAACCTAAGATGATCTTCATGATTATCGGCCCCATTTTTTGCTTTTTACATCTACATATACGCTTGCCTGCTACTTCTAGTTGTTTTCAATGAATCTTGGAAGAGCTGTGATGATTACAGAAAGATACCATCAAACTCTGAAAGGAGATTTGAAATGAATCTATGTTGAGATAAGCTAATCATTCTCTGAGCCTTTATTTCAGCTTAATTGAAATTTGCTTCATAAGTCATATTGGATTATGAAATGTAAGGCAACAAATTAGAGTCTCTGATGCGTTTTTATCCATAACGTCATCGGCGCTGTACGTTGCCTAGAAGAAAAGTGGGTAGAGATTATGGCAGATGCTTTTTATTTATATGGGGTGTCTGCATTCTCATCACTAACAATTGGTTTTCTTCTTTTACTTTCCATTTGTTTTGTTTTTATTTTAGAAGATTTACATGTGTGCCACTTGTACGAATCTAACATTTAAGTTTTGATTTTACTAACGGAGAATTTAACTTACATTTATCCCGGCATTCTCTATTCTTCTATTTGTTTTTTAATTACCTCCAATGTCATATCTATTTTTCAGATTAGAATCTTTAAATCATCGCCTCTCGATTGATATAGATACCAGTAAAATATGAATATAAAATGAACTTGAAATAAATAATGATTATTTGTTTTGATTTTTTGAAGTCTTTATCCAGAATATGTCATTGTAGGGCCTATGATATTTAAATTTTGACCGTACCATCTGAGATCTGGTTAAAAACCGCCATCTTTGATGTTATATCTTATGCTTATGAGGCCCGTCTGCTTAAAATTGCTTTCATTATTATTATTATTTTTTAATTATTTCTGTTAACGGTAAATCTAATCTGCATGTGGCGTTGCATTAAAGTCTCTTACACCTTATCCTCGACTTTCTCCAACCCATCCATCTACCATTTAACAGACTTTGATGCTATTTCATATTGTCCTAATGGCATCCGCAAGCTGCACAACTAGTGCTATTTTCTACATTTCTTTCCTTTCGACATCTGCATCTAAGGGGATGTTTGGGTTAATATGAAATATTCAAGTTTGGGTGTTGAAGGATGTAAATTAATGTGTTATAGGTGGTAGGTATGTGAAAACCCTTTCTTTATAGTTTCTTTTTCTAATTCGAATAAATGTGCAAATGTTTAAATTTCAAATTGTGGTTTTTTGAATGCTGGGGGGAAGCCATACGTTTTTCTCTAGAATGTAAGTTAAAAAAATCATTTCTCTGAATTTGTATATAATACAGACTGAAATTATTGGGAGAAGGGTATTGTAATGGTTGATAGCATATTATTATTTAAGATCGTTTTGAGTTGATTGTGGTATTATGGGTCCTTGTTTGGTTTTGTTTATGAGAGAAATTGAAAATATTTATTTAAATGTAATTTTGATTTACTCTGGAAATCAAAAGTACTTTTTTTCTTTTGAAAATTTTGGTGCATGCAACAAAAATCGTATGCATTTACATGTGAAATTTAGGGTGAATTTAGGTCAGCAAGTTGAGCTTAGATCTGATGAATAGGGATAACTCTAATCCTACCTAAATAATAAATAGGTCAAAAATTAAGACATAAATCTGACCTGAACTTTTGTTTCCAAATTTTGTGTTTATTAGAGCTGCTTTCAAAGTCCAATATCAATCTAACACTTGAAAAATTAAGACCTAAATCTGACCTGAACTTAAGCTTAACTCGTAATTCAAACTTTGTTTCCAAATTTCATGTTTACTACAGCTGCTTTCAAAGTCCAATATCGAGTTAACACGTGAAAAGTTTGCCCCGCGTTCATAAAAAATTAAAAAAAACGAGAATGGGAGATTACCGGCCTGGGGTCACAAAGAACTTATAGCTGGAAAATCAAAACTTAACAAAAATTAAATAGAACTTGAAGAAGTTTGATTAATAACTAGAAGACTCAATCTTAAACTTGAAGAGAGAAGTATACTCTTGGCTTAAGACCTGACTGACTGCAACTCTAATATGTCTCCCTTAAATAGAGGTGGAGACGAAGCTAAGAGATAAACTTTATACCGACAAGATAACGTGGCCTCATGAGTGGAGAATAATTCCACTCATCGTGGACGATCAAGATTTTACCTCATAAAAAGGTGAACACTTGCCAAAATCACGGGTCGAAAAAAAGAAAACCATTGGTGGAAAGGTAATATAGTATCTTTTTCGTACTCACTTACAGACTTAGTGGCTATCTGATCGACAAGATTTAATAATTGTAGGCCCACTACGGCTCCACTAGATTTAGACAACTTTCTGGATGTATTCAGATAAAATTCATAATACAATACACAATACAGGCGAGGATACATATATACAAGAGATAAGACCTTATCGAATATACATCCTGAAAATCACACTTCTCTTTCTAGGCCCTGTGACACAACTTGAGCCGCAACACTGATGAGAATTTTAAGCCGATTCTCCATCGTCTTAACATTCGGGAGGATGTCACTCCATACATTATCCCTTTATCAACTTAATCACTTTATGCAAGTTCAACCCAAGCCAGCCTAGTTCTTTTAATCTCCTAAATATTCCCAAAAACGCCAGGGAATTAGTATGGGAAACTTTGATTTCCCATTATCTATTAATGCTCATGACAAGATTAAGGGCTTGAAAGTCTCATTGAGTCAGAACAAGCTAACAAAGTATTCAATGAACTCTGAATCTTTCAAAAAATGTATGAAAATAAAGTTGTCTACTGTCAAAGTAATTCAAGCAGGGATAATGCATGGAGTGACATCCTCCTGGATATTAAGACGATGGAGAATCGGCTTGAAAGTTTCATCAGTGTTGCGGCTCAAGTTGTGTACCAGGCCTGGAAAGAGAAGTGTGATTTCGAGGATGTATATTTGATAAGGTCTTTTCTTGTATATATGTATCCTCGTCTGTATTATGTATTGTATTATGGATTGTATCTGGATACATCCAGAATACATCCAAAAGGTTGTCTAAATCTAGGGGAGTCGTAGTAGACCCACAATTATTAAGTCTTGTCGGTCAGGTGACCACTAAGTCTGTAAGTGGGTACGAAAAAGATGTTATACCACATTTTCACCCATGGTTTTCTTCTTTTCGGCTCGTAGTTTTGGTTATTGGAGTTCACTTTTCCACGAGATAAAATCTCGACAATCCACGATGAGTGGAATTATTCTCCACTCACGAGGTCACTTTATCATGTCAGTGTGAAGTTTATCTCTTAGCTTCGTCTTTACTTCTATATAAGGGAGACATATGTTAGAGTTGTAGTCAGTCTGGTCTTAAGCCAAGAGTTTACTTCTCTCTTCAAGTTTAAGATTGTGAGTTCTAGTTATTAATAAAATTTCTTCAAGTTCTATTTAATTTTTGTTAACTTTTGATTTTCCGGCTATTAAGTTCTTTGTGACTCTCAGGCCGGCGATCTCCCGTTTCCGCCCCTTTTTTTGTATCAGAGCTATGTTGGGGTAAAAACTTCATAGTATTTTGAGGGATCCAACTAAGGATCTTGATGAGTTGATTTGTCGAGCTCTCTCTTGTTATTTAGCTATCTTTTATACGTCTTGATCTATGATTTTGATCACTTAATTTAAGTTTTCAGAATTGTTTTTACAGATCAGTGTTCATCCTGTAATTTTATTTTTATATTATTTCAAGTTAAGAGGCTGCTACTTAGCATAATCAGTTAGTAGTCCCGAGTGCCTTGAAGAGATCTCCGAGAACAGTAGGAGCACCGCGAAATTGTACGAACGAAAAGAATATGCTAATTGTGTATAGGAATTTAAGATTTTATAAATTTAATTTTACATTTGAACTTCAGATTTGTTAAAGTTTTTTTTTTGAAATTCTTAGATCTGTTTGATGAATCATATGATTAAGATGTATAAGGATGATAGTTCAAGGCATGGACAGGTCAAGCGAGACAACTTATCAATTTCCTGAAAGGTGAACTCATGATGCTAGTTTTTATCTATTAATTTCCTCTTATTCCCAACCATTGCTCTGTATATAAACGATGGGAAGCTTTCATCATCCTCCACTAATTACAAGTCAGCCTTGATAGCTACTGATTCTCTTGAACCTCCAGCATTAAGATTTGCCAATCCATCTGACGCTAGGCAAAGCACTCAATCTGCTTTATCTGTTATAATAAAGCAGAATAACACTCTTCTTCAATTATTACTAAAGGTTTTTGATAGACTTATCACAGTTGAGGATAAGTTAAAGCAGATGCAACAGAAAGAAACCCGAAAGGGAGAAATCTTTTGAGAATTCTATTTTTGCTATTCAGAAATAACTTGAATCTCTTTCTTTAGGAGAACAGTCCAGAACGGTTAAACCTTCCAAACCAAAAGGCCAACTGTTTGTTTTTCAAAATCCCAAAACGATATTTCTTAAAAAAAACAAAAGTATTCTTGAAATTATGAAGTATGGCCTCTACATCTAGGAATAATTCATTTCATACCTCAACTACCCTTCTTCCTACTAATGTACGAAACTCTAACCCTACATCTACTTCTACCTCAAACCTAGATGATCAAATACATGACTATCGTATGAGGTCACAAATAGCTTATAAGATTCAACGAAGATTGCCCAGACGGAGATCTTACAACAAAACTGTGAAAAGTTAGATAGATTCAGAGCAACAATTGCAGATCTCACAACAAAGGCGTGCTAATCTGGTCCTTGCGGAGACTCTATATGAAGACAGTTGGTCTTCAGTAAGACATAGGGTCTATCAACATTATTCTGAGGAACGCATACTTGCGACCGAGGGTATGCATATAAACTTGTCATTTATAAGGCAAGAATCATACCGACGATTAATTCAAGAAGGCATGCAACATATTCACCTTAGATTAATCATGATACGTATCCACGCACTGCATATGAGAGATGGAGGAACAATTGCCTTAATTGTACTTCGTGACACCAAATGGAGATCTAATGTTTTTATTATCCGAACAATTGAGGTTTATCTGTCAAAGGGTACACAGCTGGTATACATTACTCCGAATATGTTATTATCCATACATGATTTTCTAAATCATATAGAGTTTGTTGTGCTTACACATGGATACGAGGACTGGCAAGGAGGATAATCTAACCTCCTCATCACTAGAGCTTTAGTGGTTAGGCTTACTAATACCAGTCATGTTGGATTTCGTTATAATGTTAACGGAATCGCGGATTGCTTGACAACCCATGACATTCTATACTTCAATTACAAGGTCTGGATTGGAATCTGAAACCTTCAGAAAATACTAATGTTCAAATACCAAGGCATTTGGTTACCAGACAACGAATTGATGGTTCGATCCGTCTATCTTTCTCCGATTATACTGTCGTAGCGCCACCACTTATACCTCAATATTCCACTCAGGATGTTGAAGGTTCTGAAGATGAAGCGGCATATAAGGCATTCGAAGACGGTACCCTATGAGATTATGAGGAAGATGATGAAAATTGCATCACTATATGCAAAGTTGAAGAATATTATGGTGATGATGAACCAATATGAGATCAATCTCCTAGTGAACAAGGAGATGATAACGAAGATCATTTTTCATTATTTCGTATTTCAATAATCTTAATAATGAACAAAGTTCATTCGCGGAAACTGGTGGAGAAGATACTACTAATTTTTTGCAATTTTGAAACACCACTTGAATTGTTTGAGCCCAATCCTTTTGAAGTAACTCCACCATCAATACATGAGCCTTTATCTAACCTAGGATCATTCTCTGAACCCGAGATGATTTATCCTAATATTGAAGAACAACTTGCTGAGCTAGATTATCCACGACTCAAAAAGATGGCCGCAAAAGCAGACAGTGATTATGCGTCTGTATCATCCTCTTATCTACCACCAAATGAACCTGTCATGGGTCCGGTGATGTATCTACCTGCCATTCCTGGAGCGCAGACGGATCCCTCTTCCTTTTCTTCAAATAATTTTCAGAATCTAAGGTCAAGAAACTCTGATTTTAAAAGATCCTACCAACAAAATATGTGAACTTTGCCTTCAGCGCAGAATGCTCATGGTGTCATGCTAGTATAGCCAGATGATTTTTCAATCTATGATGATGTTATTTTTAGATGGGAATCCATCACCATAAATCTGATAAATGATAAGCAGTTCGCTTACAACAAATCCAAAGTTTTGTTTATCGAGAACTTGCTGGGAGAAGTAGAGAAAAAAGATATGAATCCAATGAAGGATGACTTATGAGGATGAATATGAAGCTGTGATCAACATTGCAGATGATCCTCAAAATGTTCTAACTGCTATCCGAAGAGTAATTTTGTTAAAAAATCTGTATCAAGGCTCTACAGATGAACAAAATAGAGCCTACCTTGATTTAGAAATGTTAACATGTTCGGAAATTAAGAATATGTTTGAATATATTAATGACTATAAGGTCCTTGCCGCAAAATATGGACGAATGTATATTAGTCCAGAATTATCAGACAAATTCTTTAGAAAAATGCCACCAATCATTAGCAATGAGATTGAAGAAGCATTTAAGAAGAAATACCCCGGAAACACAGTAGGGGATATGCCTAGAATAAGATTCACTTATCAATATCTTGTTGAACTATGCAAAAGGGTTGTTGTACAGAGAGGAATCAAGGACCTCTCACTTTGCAAGAAAATTCCAATACCTAGTTTCTATAACCAACATAAGAAGATATGGCTTGAGGAAGTCAAAGAATTACAAAGGAAAGCCACATGACTCTCATGTGCGTGTGATCAAAAACAAAAACAAAAACAAGCCAAAATCCTCAAAATATAGAGGTTACATATGTGGCGACGAAGGGCACTTCGCTAAAGAATGTAAGAGCAAGAAATGCAACATGGCAAGAGCAGCTATTCCGAACAATCTTGAGCTGTCAGACGATTATGATGTTCTTTATGTTGATCTCAATGAAGAATCATCGGATGTTATTTGCTCTATTTCAGAAGGTGAAGGAGCCAACAACCTTACTCATATCCGCAATGCTCTAGAAAACTGTCCAATAGAGGAATTTGGACAATGATGAAGGAAGACTGCGGGTGGAGATGTCTGATCAAGCTGAAGGAAGATTAGGAGAAATGCTCGCATCAATGTGAGCATAATAAACCCTTAAAAAGTCAGTATTCTCATTGGTTAAATATAAGCATTGGTCCTTGAACTATTATCGCTATCACAAGATCAACAAGTTACCTTGTTTTTAAACACAGCGAGACGATAAGGTCCTTGAACTATCATCCCGTTTCCGCCCCTTTTTTATTGCATAGAAACATTTTCTCATGATATTTTGAATATTTTTCATGTTATTTATGTGTTATTAGTGTGTTGTTGAGGTGATTCCAGAAAATGATAATATGTTTAATATGTTATGAAAGTAATTTTGAGTTAGTAGAAAAATAACATTTCAAAATCATCTCATTCATTGTCTTTGATCTGTTATTCATGTGTTATTGATGTCTTGTTTAGGTAATATTTTCCTTGTTATTATGTGTTTTTGGCATTGTTGTTTAAAGAACAATAACATTTCAAAATCACGTAAATGACACATAAATAATGCAAAAATATTCCTATAATATGGTCAAGCGGGTCCTTCACTTTAAGCAAGCAACTCTGCATGCGGAATTTGATGTAATATTTTTTCTAAATCTTGAGGGCTATGGGAGAGATTGTACTGTTTAAATAAATTTTCTAAATTATAGAATGTTTAAATAACTACGCTCTTTCATGGTCGCAAAGAGCACACCTTATCCGTGAAGATCAAATTGAGTTCAATTGTTATTTCTTCATTACACTCTAAACCTTTATATAATTGTAGTTACAGGAAATTGTTGCCGGAAAATAAGGCTCGGAAAAAAAATAAAAAAAAGCAAAAAGCGTTTCATTATGTTCAATCAAAATGGCCACAAAGCTTGTTCATGTTACATTTTATCGCTCATCATTCTAATTAAAAAAAGTAAAAATTAAAATGCGAATGAAAGCCGAGTGTTGGTAGCATTTTCTCATACGCAACAAAATAAACGTAAAATGTAAAATATGTGCCTTAGATTGAATTTTGTTTAGTTGGGCACACATTAATTATGCTGATTGATGGTCAATGAAATTGGCAAAAGATTTTCTACCAACCAAATATTAGCTTCAAATGGTTGATTTCCATATAAAAGTTGATTGATTTAAATTTGATTTCGAATGTCTCACCTAGACGCAAACATTAATTATAAGCCAACCCCAAATTTTAGGAGCACCCTTTTTAATTTGCAAATGAAATGCAAACTTATATTGTGTGTTTTCAGAAAATTCCGGTGATAAATAAATTATATATCTACACATTGAAGCAGAGAAAATTAAATACATAAATTACTTACATGTCAGATATTTTTTTGAATCATTTCCCGAACTTCTTCAATAACAAGCCATGCTTTATGCCCTCCAATTACCTCGGCTTTGCATTCGCCATCCTTCCATAGCTACACAGTTATGAACACCCAGCAATAATTTTCTATTGAGGCAAAAATATTATAGTAAATATAAAAGAAGAATGTTGAATACCTGAATTGTGGGCATTTTCTGAGAAAAATCCATAAATAAATATTCAGAAATGGCATCGAATTTGAATGAAATTAATGAAATATCATTATAAATAAAAATGGATTTGAGCTATAACTTTATCATACAACTCTTATGTATTTATAAATCTAACACCGAAAGTTTCATATTTATATTTATACCATTGGTTTCATATATGAAATTTTAGGTGTTCGATATGCTAAATACATAAGAATTGTGTGGTGTGTGATAAAAGGCCAAAAAAAAATATGACTTACAGTAACATTTCCACGCTTTACCAAAGCTTGTGGCACTTTGTTTACATCCACAAAATAGAACTGAACTCTGTAAATTGGGAAGGAGAGCATATTCCAATTTCTGATTTTATGATAAAAAAAATTGATAATTTAGAAAAGAAACCAACCTGGGGTGGAACTCAGCTGCAAGTTTCTCCAGTTTGGGCTTTAAATATATGCATTTTCGACACCAGGATGCAATCCTGCACAATCAAAAATAAAAATTATATAATGTTTAA
Organism: Phalaenopsis aphrodite; assembly: GCA_003013225.1. Classification (NCBI taxonomy): domain Eukaryota; kingdom Viridiplantae; phylum Streptophyta; class Magnoliopsida; order Asparagales; family Orchidaceae; genus Phalaenopsis; species Phalaenopsis aphrodite. The sequence goes on along the minus strand of NEWO01000024.1, from coordinate 1,341,253 downwards.
ATTTTATTTTTTATATTTATTCCACTCAAAAATCTTCCATATCATATAAAAAATGTGATTATAATTTTTAAAAAGTTAAATACATGTTTTTCATGCATAAATAAAATGGCATATGTATAAGAAATGAAGTTAACAGTAAAAATATGCAAATACATAGAATTCAGTGTCATGTGTCTAAATCTTACTTTTTTTATCCACAATCATGGAATTCTAAATGCATTTTCAACCAATGTATTACGCATTTGAGCACTATTGACACACTCAATACAAAATTATATGAGGTAATTAAATTCTCTCTCTCTCTCTCTCTCTCTCTCTCTCTCTCTCTCTCACTCTCATCAATTTATCAAACAATGAATATGGGCAATACCAGAAAATTGAAGGTTAGAAAATTGATAGGATCAATCCTATATTTTCAGAGAAAGTCGGATAAATAAAAATTTTATTACAAGAATATAAAAAAATTCAACACAAATATATAAATAAGCAACTAAAATTCAAAAGGCAGGCTATCTCTCCAAAATCCTACAATTCGCGAGATAGGAAATATCTCACAAACCCTAATCCTAAACATATTAGCCATATTTATACTAAATCATAATAAATGACAAAAGACTAAATTGTTTATAGGCTAATAAAAGATAAATTTTTTCCTTAGGTGCCGATCTTAAATTACTCTTCTCCAGACATTGTCCTCGAGGTGGAAAACATGAAACTTTTGTTGAAGCACCTAGTTCCCATGCGACATCATCAACTGACAATTCTTTCCATTTATCAAGAATTCATGGTGACCATCCTCGTCTTGAAATGTCGGCTTGTGCACTCCCTTTGGCCACATTCGAATCGAATAGTGTCCTGAATTCCAATCAATCTTAGAGAATATTACATCAAACAACTCATGTAGCAACTCATCGATAACTAGAATTCCCATGCAACTCAATCAAGAATTCCAATCATGTCCTTAATCGCCCTCATCATAGTCTTCAGAGTCACCGTCTTGTCTTTCTTCAGAATACTCTGCAGTACAAATCATTCCCCTATAAACTTCCCCGCTATTCTCCAGCTATTTCGTTTCCACCATTACTTCTCAATCTCCTTTTGCCCAAAAGGTTGTCATCATAAAAAGCACTGACGTAGTTGAATGCAGCCCTCTATCGGGGTCCCGCTAAGTGTGGTTCTCTATCCTAGGTCAAAATTCTTCCAAGTGATCTTCTCCAGCCACGAATCGCACGTTGTCCTAATCTGTCTGCCGCCGCCCTTTCCATACCTCACGATGTGTAATCCCCTCCAGATGTTGCACGAATCCGTTCCCAACTCTTTCGTTCAATCTCACTTGTTTTCGTTTGTTCCGGTCATCTGAACGTACTGTTATTTCTCCCAAGTGATGTCGCTCGAGTCTGCTCCTGATTTCTTAGCTCAATATCGTAGCTCCCGATCTGCCTTAAGTGGTGACACTGCCTTGATGTAGCATGAATCCTTCTGGTTGTCGGCACTTGTGCCTATTCTAGAAGTTGTTGCTCGTATGATGGGCGGAGGTTATTTTGCGTGAAACTCTATGAGAATCGATCCTCCATTTCTTTTAGGGTCGTGAATCTTCGCTCAAAACGCCCCTCCACGAAAGAGAATTGATCCTCCATTTCACATCTGATTTGACTCGTCTCTTTCTTAAATTTCTTTCTCCATAACATATATATAAATATTTATTTTACTGTTATAACTCCAAAGATGATTTTCAATCAGGACGGTGGAATTCCTGTGCCCTGTGATCCCATTGTTAGCTTTGGTAACCCAAATCATTGGCTTTGGTATATCAATGTTCAGTCACTGTACGCCACGATCCTCTAATTTGCTTCCCATCTAGGTCGAATCTCAATTGTTCGTGACAAGGGCACACCCAATCCCAACATTGGCTTGTTGTATCAGAATGTTCGAACCCTGTAAGTCGCGAGGTTCGATTACTGAATCGCAACTGACTCAAGAAGAGTTGTCGAAGGAATGTCACAAACCTATACAACTATCCCGGTTGTAACAACGTGTCTCAGAGAGGGAAGATGGAAGTTTTGGGTTTCTATAAACCGCAAGTTTAGACGTCCACTTCCCAAGTGTCGGAATCCCGTCGGTCTTCACAGCTTCAGGACGCAATCCTGTTGCGCCTTCCCAACAAGCTTAACTCGTGACTATATGGCACGTCACTATCCTGCCTTTTACGTACAAAAATCGAGCACTTTGTACGCCACGATAATTCCTGCAATTGCTCCTCTGTGGAAACTTTCGCTCTCGATCCACCCGATCCTTCTTCTTCAATTCACAAAACTGAATGTTTGGGTACTAATTGATTGGAACAAATCCGATTTTTCCACGTAAATGAGGGCAAACAAATACTTTTTTGCAAGAACATCAAACAACTCAACACAAATGCATAAGATAAGCAGCTACAATTCGAGAGGTAGGTCATCTGTCCCAAATCCTACAATTTGAGAGATAGACCATCTCTCCCAAATCCTACAATTCAAGAGGTAGAAAATCTCTCAAATCATAACCTTAAGACTCCAACACAACAATCTTCTGTATAACCCTAGCCTTAAACTTATTAGTCATATTTATACTAAATCATAATAAATGCAAAAACCTATATTGCCCATAAGCTAATAAAAGACAAAATTACCCTTAGGTGCCGATCTAACAAAAATATCATAAGAAATACAAAAAAAGGAAATTTACGTACATACCACACAATTCTTGTGTACTTATATATCTAACATTGAAAGTTTAACATTTCTATTTATAACACATTGGTCTCATAAATCTATGCATGAAAATGTGTATATCACTATTAAAAAGATAATGATGTGGTATTTTTTATGTGATATGAAAGATTTGAATGGTTTGCATGCAAATATGAAAGTTTAGGTGTTAGATATGTAATACACAAGAATTGTGTGGTACCCTAAAAAAATGTATTATTTTGTTTGGATACACTTTCTATGTCCATCATAAAATAACAAACTTATCAATGATAACATATGGAAAAAAGGATTGTTATTTTAGTCCTTTGGTTGATTTGTACGATCTTGAGGTAGCTTTTATATAGAGAAGAATCCTTCTATATAAAGATTATAGATGACATTAGACTACAAAAGAAATCTTCTCATATATAAAGAGTACATAAAAACGAGACTAAAAGATGCACAGTATGAAAATGAAGAAATTGAAATAAGCATAAAAGACTCATGCCTCGTGATTCGAATGCATATGGTGTAAACCATGAAGATAGATTTAATCAACTAAAGATAAGGCGGTCCATCCACATTTTGTAGAGGCATTCACATACACACTACCGAATTCTTATATATTTCCATATATAGCACATAAACTTTAACTTTTATGTATATACCACCCAAATCTTTCCATCACATTAAAAATACTATTATTTTAACTTTAAAAAGTGAAATAAACCTTTTCTTGTATAGGTAAGGTAAGGTGCAAAAATTAGATTTAAGTATTAGATAGGTAAATACATAAAATTTGGTTGACATGTCTGTAAATCTTCCTATTTTGTATCATTTTGTTGGGCAGCCAAGGTGGAGGAGAAGGCACAAACACAGCTATAAGAAACACAAATTGATCAAGAGATAGGGATAGTGATTTTGACCAAATTTACTCTGTAAAAATCATTTGAATTATAATCTACTCAAAATTGAAATCGCTCATGTTTGTTCAAAAATGGCATGTTTGTGATTTTTTTTTCAAAATTAAAAGCACCTTATGTCGTTTGGTATACAAATATTAAACAAATGATAGACAATCCAATGACATATGCTAAATTGAGAATGATATATATAGTTCATAGAGGAATTTGATTTAATTTTATGATAATATAATGATTCTAGATGAGCGTACCATCCATCAATGACATAAACTCTTCTTCATACATATTAAACATGAGATATATTTCCCTTTTGTCTATATTTGGCTTAGTATTGTAGTAAGCATTATGATAAGTGGATTGTTGTAGCAACTTGAAGAACTTGTAGCTTGTATTAGGGAGATTTGATCAATTTGGTATGAAATGATATAGGTAAAAGATTAGTCGAGATGGTAGGGATTTTCAAAATGCCTTGAAATTTAGAATGGTGATGAATGATGTTAATAGGAAGCTATCCATCTAATATACATTCAATTCTGAGTTGATTTGGTAAAATAAATGATAAAAACAATAGCATTCCACAAAAAAACTTGAAAAACCTGTTTATAAATTTAGCTTTTCATAGGAGATTAGGATAACAATTTGGAGAAAGCTTAGAGGTATTAAAGGCCTGAATTCACGATGAAAAAGGAGAAATGATGATATGGAGATGGAGATGGAGATGGAGATGGATAAAAAGGGTATGTTGTAGGGAACTTGATTCGGATTCACCTTCGCAAACATTTACTAGATCTTCATTTTGTACCAAGTAATATAGAGAAAAATACAATAAAATGACCCTTAATGATGATGTAACTTAAGAGATATGGGTACAGACCCCTAGGTTGAAGGAGAGACAAGGGAAACACATCCCATGAAGAGAGAGAGAGAGAGAGAGAGAGAGAGAGAGAGAGAGAGGGAGGGAGGGAGGGAGGGAGCATTCATGCAAACGTGCTTCAATTCCACTATTCTTCAATTAATTCATACAATTCTAAGGTGCCCTTTGTAGAATGGTCCTTTTAGACAAAACCGTAATATGATATGCGATTAAAAGAAAAAAGCAAGACAAAAACATAAGAGATTGATGACTTTAAACCAATAAAATATGGCATAAAGCATGAAAATAGACTCGAACAAAAAATAAAGTTTATTTTTGAATCAAACAGTTCACAAAAAGCTTATTAGTTATTGTAGAGAATTCAAATATGGCATTGTTAAATAAACAAACCATTTAAATGTAACTTTCCATTTTTCTATGTACGTGCTCTGATTTTGCAAAAACCAATTCTATGCAAAGTAAGTGGAGGTTATTTGTGATGCAAGGCATCGTCATACTCATCACCAAAGGCCTGGTCAAGGAATCTAGCCATTGTCTACTATGGAGAACATGTGAAGTCTTTTATATTTCTTTCTTATAAATTTTCTTTTGGGGATAATTACATACAGAACACCCGAAATATTGGTATTTACAAATTAGCTATCCAGGTGATTTTTTGAACAACTGAATCAATGTATTTACACATGTCACGATTAAACCATCGAGAATTTTATAAAAATTAAAACTATGGGTTGGGCTTTTGTTTTTACCATGAATTTTGATATTTAAATGAGAATTTGAAAATTGGATGAAAAAGGATGGTTGATTTGTAAATAGCAAGTTTCGGGTGGACTGTATGTAATTTGCCCTTTTTTTTTTTTGACACTTGTACGCTATAAGCCATTGAGTCTTGTGGAGCCATGCCGTATTTATTGAGTAATTATCATGATTGTTATTTGTTGTTGTCCTTGAGCACATGGGTCTCTTGTATGCAGTGATGGTAGAAGCCCGAGTCATTGGTCATTATTGACAGCAATTTAACCTCCACATCATATTTTGACCATGACACTTCAATATTCACTCCACTTTCTCTTCCCCACATGGCTTGGATGCCCCTCCTCTCATCTCTCTTTACATTATCTTCATCAACCTTCAACCATGAAAACTCAAATAAACCCTTCGAACCCTACAAATGAATCTTCAAACTCTGCAAGCCTTCATTTCTCTCCCATTTTCCATGCATGGTTTGCCACCCCATCAAATGGCTCTTGGGTTGTTACCATTATAGTCCCCTAGTATGTACTAATATAGTAACTCTTTTGAATGAAACTTAGCTATTTTTCCCTCTTTGAGAGATTTTTTCTTTGGGCGTCCACCTAAGCAACTTACCTTGTGACTTGTGAGTGTCATCCCTACTCTGCCAACATAAGTGAAATTTTTCTCCATGAAAAGTCAAATTTGATTTGCCCTTAAGTATATTACTATTTGTCTGTTATAACTTCTAATTTCTCTTTGCAACTTACATTAGTTAGGATCTCAACCATTCTACAACATCATAAATAAATTAAGCCTAGATTATTATTCAATTTGTAAGTCATATTGAAGATCGATCATGTTTTATTTTCTAACAAATTAAGGACCGATCATGTTTTATTTTCACTTATTTATCAATTTAGTTTTTTATCTTTTAATGTTTTCATAAATAATAAGAAGCGTGTTTGGAATTTTAAATAAGCTTTATTTATTTTTATTTAAAATTTTATAAGATGGTTTATTTTATTATTTGAAAATTGATGATGGAAACATGACTAGAGGTGTTACACCAAGTGGAGAATCAAAATGGGGCTAGTTGAAGACAAGTATAGAGTTGGCTAATGCTGAGTGTAGGGTTAATTTATGGCGATGGCAGTCACGATATGAGATCAAATAATTAAGAGTTCTTATTTTGAAAATAATAAAAATATCTAAAAAAATTTTGAGAATTTTTAAAATTAACCAAATTTATTATTAAAAAAATAAAATATATAAAATATTTATCAAATACGTTTTGTCCAATTTCCAAAAAATAAAATAAAAAAATATAACATAAATGATGATAGATAGATCTAGAGTATTTGACCATCAATGGTTAAATGATCTTTGAAGAAATACTTCCAAACCTCTAAATATCCCCCTTCCCAACCAACCATTTACTTCCATACTATGTATTACATGGGTTTCATCGCGCCTGACTTGAAATACCCACTTGACATAAACACAAACTACCCATAAGAATTATCAATTAAGACGGAAAGTGCTACATTAAATAACAAACTTGACATAGAGTAAGAGTGTCAAAAAATTGACCAAACAAGACAATCCTGCTCGAACACAACTCGAAAAATTTGGGTTTGAATTGATCTGATTAGTTTTTGGGTCAAGTTCAAGTCAAGGATACCAAAATGCTATATTTTTTAGTCGGATGGGGTTCAAGTTGGCATACAAACTCAAATTGATCCAAATTTCACTCCCCAACACAATTTTGACTTGAACTTAATCCAAATAGATGTTATGCATATGTTAAATGTAAGGATTTTCATGTAGTTTAATAATTGATATTTTAAGCCATGGGAAAGAGTATAATATTCATCTTATTTTAGTAAGCAGCACTAAATATAATGGGTGGAGTTGGTCAACATAATTTTGTTCACTAAACCAAAGGTTACTACACAAGTGAAACAAAATAGAATTTGTCGATATACTGATAAAGTAATTTTAGAAAAAGCCCTTAATTAGAGAATATTTTTTTAAAGTGATACATATTTATATTCTCATAAATTTGTTTCCTTATTTATTCTTCTTGAAGTTTTATTAATAGGCACCGATAATTAATAAAATACAATAATTTTTTTTCTTCTCAAGAAGTCTTGCATTAGATTTTATATTAAATCTTAAAGTTGTATTATAGTATCTAGATAAAGTATAATAATGAACAATTAAAAAACAACAAGAACAAGCCATTAAAAAAAACAGCTGATTTATAAGTCTAAACAATTTCAACATGTTATTTAAATTTTAATTCTAAATCTAAGTGATGCATATCCATTCCATAAAATTTTAGTCAATCCCTAAAATATAGGAAACTTGAGGCCATTTGGGAACATTTTTATTATTTTTTTAACCTTCCACTCCATATTTTAATACGAAATGATAATATTCCTGGATTAAATTTTACTATGCTTTTAATGTTTAAAACCATTCAAATATCATAACTACAATCCCTCCACTACCCCAGAGATTACTAGTGCCAAATCTCCTTCATCATCACCCTTGCCTTCTACTCAATCTTTATCAACTTTCTTTTGCAACAAGACAGTAATGAAGCAACAAGGGAGATGCAAAGAAGATGTGGAGGGAAAAGTCGGGATGAGGATCCTAGGAAAGGCAAAAAATATTTTTTTAAGAATCTAAAAATACTTAAAAGTTCTTTTGAATATTTTTTAAAACAAGTTAATTTAAAAAAAAAAAAACACTTATCAAACACTTACTCAACAAAATATAATACCTGACAAGCACTCAATTGCTTTTTTTAGGTAATTTATTCTTTTAGAAATATGATACTTTCATATTTCATGCATGCCTTTAATTTAAGATTATTGGATTGAATTATAGGATAAGAGCTTTTCTTGTGCGTCCATTATGGATAAATTTTTATTTAAATTTAGTGATCCCTATCATAGTTATGTAAATAGATAATTAAGAGAATATTTTGTAGAGGAATAGCTTTTGATTGAAGCAAATCTACGATTAAAATTCTCACATCCAATTTCTTTAGCAATTGTCGCTCCCCTTTCTATGACTTTTGATTTTTATAGCTCGTTTTCCATACATTGTTCAACTGGCTCTCCACCCTTTGAATTGTTGGATTCCTAGCAACTACATAACAACAACCAAATAACAACCAAAAATTAGGTAGTGCCTACTAGGGATGCAAATATGTTGAGTCAACTTTGAACGCCCCAGACTTGAGCTTAGCTAACCATTTGAATTCAAGCTTCAGACCAAACTTAATTCAATGAATTCCAGCCAACTTACAAGATGGCTCAATTATTATAAAAGAAAAAAAAATGACAATTAAAATTCGAGCAATTGTTGTAATAAAATGATAAAAAATTTGAACATTAAAGGGGGAATTATAAAAAATCAATTGTCCTAAGAAATATAGAAATCAGTTTTAAAATAATTTTAATAACTTTCTATTTAAATCCTTGAATTCTAATATATATTAAGTAAATTTTATATTAATATTTTTTAAATGGGTTGATTCACGAGTTGATAAATCATGTAAGAACTAGCTCAAACTTGGTTAGCTCATCAAATTTGGCTTGTGGTCCATTTATTAAGCCAAGCCCGAATTAAAGCATTCAACAAATTGACTCAATTATACCCTTAGTGCACCTAGCAGTAGGATTGTAGGTCCTTGCGTAGTCGTAGAAGAACACATCAGTGGAGGACATTTTGAATTTCAATTTGTCATTAATTTCACTAAATTGAACAGAAAATAGCAGTAGAATTTCATGAGTGAGGACATAAGTGATTTTCCAAACACAACGTCAACAACGTCCTTCGAATTTAATTACATATTCTATCATCAACTCTCCAAAACATTGCTTATCCACACACGATTATGTGAACCCTGATTTATTATTGGATCGCCTTTCTACTAAAGTCTAGAAGATTCACTAGGTAGGAATACCAAAAGAAATTATAGACAATTTGTGAGATACTAACTGCCTTGAATAATTAAGTTGGTAGGTCCATTCATCAACATTGATTAATTTTAATTGATGAGTAACACGCTCTTGCATGTTACAGCACTTCAGAAAAAAAATTGGATCCACTTGCAAGGACTTTGAAACGAATCATGAGATGAACAATCGATTCTAATATTGAATTTGAGTATGAGATCATATCTGACTCTAAACCTAAATTAAAATCTAAATCTATTTTTACTATTAATTTGAACAAATCATGCACTAAAGTTGATAAAAGAATTGAAGAATACCATAATTAAATTCCTTATTAAGTATCGAATGAAATTAACACAACGAAATGGTTATTGATTTTATTTTCTTTCTGTTTCCTCTGGGTAGGTAAAAACAGTACCGAAACAATGAACAACGAGTGCTCGTGACTGTCAATGCAGTACTGCATGTTATTAAACCTGGATATCGTGATTCCGATTACTAGGGCATAGATATACCTCGAATAATGGTATAGGAACTCACCAGTCGATGATAACCGGCTGTGACAGCTCCTTCGAGCGCCGGAGGACCTCATCCATCTCTTCCATTCCAGAGATCCCCTCCATTTCCACCGATAAAGGCTTCGAGATCCAGAAGGCTCCCACCCTCAAATCCCCGGTCCTCCTTCGGCACGCTCCTCTCCAAGCCAACGAGTAGCCCGATGTCAACCTAGACCACCCGCCGCAGCAAGCAGCAGCGGAGACAGCAGAGGAAGGGCTGCTCTGGTGCTCACGGGATCCAAAATCGCGGTAGAGGACGCAGGGGTGTGAGGCTGGAATCGCCATTGCAATGATGTCGTTGGTAGTTTTGAGAGTGTTCTATGGTTTGTGAAGAGGTAGTTGAAATTCAAGGCCGATTTCGATGGATTGGGGAAGAAGATCTAGGGTTTGAAGCTTTGAAGGAAATCAAGAATATCGATTTCGATCGGAGAGTGAAATTTGAAACTCGAGGAGAGCGAGAGAGCGAGGGAGGGAGGAAGGGAGGGAGAGGAGGGTAGGGCTTATCCAGAGATACTTGCATATAGGACCAGTAGTTTGATTGGTTGAGTAGGTATTTATATAATGTTGTTTTAGAGTTCATAAAAGTATTAAAGCAGTTTTTTACTGTTTTAAAATTTAATTTTAATAGTTTCTAGGAGAGATAATTTAAATCTTTATTTTAAAAGTTTGGAAACTATTTTAATATTGTTATAAATTATAAGATAGTTTTTGGCTGCCGTCTGAATGTTCGTTAAATAGTATTTATCAAATCTAATAAAAATTAATGCAAAGGAAATGAACTCGAGAGAGTGATGACAAAAAGAAAGTCTTAAATATATCTTACAATTAAATTTATTAAATTCAAATTTACATCCTAAAAGAAAAGGAACTTGAGAAGAAAAGATGAAATGAGAAAAATATTAATTTAATGTGTGCTAGAAGATTCGCGGCGGCGTAGTAATAAAATATCTTAGCGTTGCACTAGAGTGTAACACACATTCGGAAGAAATAAAACAACCATGAGTGAACAGAAATTTTTATGTGGAAAACCTGTAAAAAGAAAAAAATCACGGGGTCTTACTTAATTGCAAAGATACACTATAAATTGAAAATTACAAATACAATTTTTTGTCCCACCGATGAGAAATTGTTGCATCGTTTTTCGAGTTATAACGTCGATGAGCGGAGAAACTTCTCATAAGAAATGAGCGGCGATCAATGAGATCAGTGGTGATCGGCAAGTGGTAGTCGACAGTGGAAGGAGTGATGATAAACTTTAGCTCATTCTCAAAGCTTCAAGTTTTTTCTCAGCCCCATCCTCAAACCGCTCTTAATGAGAGGGGAGGGGCTCTATTTATGTAGTTCCGAGTGCAATTAATGCATGAAAATGAAACACTTCGATCGGATGGTCCGAAGAGATTCTTTTGAATAGACGATGTTTAATGGACATCTGAGGGTCTTAACGATGTCAGAATTGAGCAATCTTGAGCTCGTTATATTTGTTTTGTCGAGACACTCAATTTGACTATGAGTTCACTAGATTCAAAATCTCTTTAACCTTCCAAATATCTCAGGAAACTTTCCAAGAGTTATTTGATGATTTGATCTGTGCTTGATTTGACTTGGATTGGACTAAGTTTGGTATC